>JAODAL010012950.1:0-93267 GCA_025379985.1 Phyllomedusa bahiana | reverse complement strand
CGCACTGAGCTCAAGCTGTTCACAAACGCTCTCCATCCAACCTCACTGAGCTCCTGCTGCGCCAAGGAAGAATGGGCAAGAATTTCAGTCTCTCGATGTGCAAAACTGAAAGAGACATCCCCCAAGCGACTTGCAGCTGTAATCGCAGCAAAAGGTGGCGCTTCAAAGTATTAATTTAAGGGGGACAAATAATTTTGCACGCCCCACTTTTCAGTTTCTTATTTTTTACAAAAGTTTAAAATACCCAATAAATTTCGTTCCACTTCACAGTTGTGTCCCACTTGTTGTTGATTCTACCAAAAAAAAAATAAAATTTTATATCTTTATGTTTGAAGCCTGAAATGTGGCCAAAGGTTGAAGTTCAAGGGGGGCCGAATCCTTCTGCGAGGCGCTGTACATCCTTGCAAGAGGCAAAAAGGTAGAGACAGAGACATTAAGGTACAGCTGCTGTAGGGTGGGCCAGCAAAATTAAAGGGGTTTTGCTATGAGTGGAGAACATGTCCGCCACTCATCGTACCGGCTGGAGAGTCATTCTCCACTCTATTCTATGGGACCTGTTCCTGAGATAGGTGTGGGTCCCAGAGTTGGGACCCGCACCTATCAGACAATGATGGCATATCCTAACGATATACCATGATTGTCTATGGTGACAAAACCCCTTTAACTCCACTGATGGGCACTAGGCCCCCTTGTCTGACACTGAGCCTGGAGCCCTGAATGTATGGGGGCTTTGGCCCCACAGAGATGCAAAGCTAGAGTTACCTTGATGTGGTAGGTGGGCATACATAGCTTGATCAATATGTGCACTAAAACCCTCCAGTTCCAGGTGGAAGAAATGCAGTTTTTTATGTTGGCATGGGTGTTAGTGCCAGCTGGCGCAGCTGTACTTTGTAGTTTTTCGTAAAGGTACAAATAAGTAACTTTTCTTGCTAAACTTTAAAGCAAATCTCTAACTTTCATCAGGTCATTATACCTTTATAATAGTTGGAGCTATGTTTTTTCTGATACACAGCTACAAATCAGTTTTAAGATAAATGCATACTGTTTCAGTGTATTACCAATATGCAGGTAGTGCTTACGCCTCGGGTGTAGCTGCAGACAGTCAGAATTCTATCATTGACCTCTATGTCTACACAGAGGATTGGGGGCCCAGCATCTACAAAACAGAGCCTCAACTGCAATAAGATATCAGAAGAAATATGGACACTTCTATATACATTTAAATATGTATACATAGTAGTTGTGTTAGGGTTACTATTTCACAGTAAAACCCTGTCCACACGGGCACAGGAAGACCCAGGGAGTGCGAGAGGATACCCCACTCGCCCACAACCCTGACCGGCTGAGTACCCGCACTGGTGAAACAGAACTCTTCCAACCCGGTAGACTGCAACAAGTTCCTTGTTAGATACATGTCTGTTCCGTTACAGGCTTAAATCAGGCCAGAAATCTGCCCCTGTAGTGTAATATTTGAGACTGAGACAACAGAACAGCTCAGGATCAGATTTTAGCTATTTAATCACCTTAAGGGCACAGTAGACAATCAATACATACATAGGGGATACAGCTATACATATACTGGTCAGAGGTGCAAGTCCATATAGGGTATGAATACAAACAAATGGAGCAGCAAGATGTGACAAGTTACTTGAGGTTAGCTTTGTGCAGGGCCCACATGGGGGTGAGTGTGGCCCACTGGTCCTGTCTGGATGCTCCTGATACACTTGCAGTATATACCCAGTCCCAATAGAGTCGACACTGTGCTCATGTGAAGCTTCACTTTTAATACACTGGGACATCCCCTCTCACGCCCCTGTCACACGCCCTCTCATGCCCTTAGGATGGTCTGACATATCTCGGCCACGGAATGTCACAGAGCGGTGGCCCTGGTACCATTGGGACCGGATGGGCACAAGCTACGTTGGGATACCAAACATGGGGTCACTGCTCTGTTCCTGGTACCAGTTTCCCGTTTCTCCTACAAATGAGAGAGTAACAGCTCTTTAAATTATCATTAAGAATAGTTACTTCTGTATCCTAATAGTTTTTTCTCTTCTCCTCCTTAGAGACTAATGCACAGTTCATGTATGTGTTTTTCCAATGAAAAATTTATGATGTGAATTCTAAAATTTCATTCATATTTTTATATTTTTGTTATTCCTAAGTAAATTCGTACGAACTATATATTTTAATCATTTTAGATTGTAGGCTAATTTTCATTACTCAAACTGTAGGTCAGGATTTTGCATGATGTATAAACTTTCTATCAACAGTTTTTGGCTAGAATTTGTATAGGTTTCGTTTTTTCTAGATAAATTTTAATCAGATATTGATCACTGTTGAAATGTTTTTTTCCTGCTCTCGGGAACCCTTAAAAGAGTTTTTTCCCTTTTTTAATTAAAGTTATTTGTTACATGTAGAGTTACATGGCTGTTTTTCAAAAACAGTGCAACACTTGTTTACCCGTTATATGAAGTATTACAGGTTCAATAAAGCTGAGCTGCAATATCATAAACAGCCTATAGACAGGTGTGCTGCATTTTCTGGAAGAAATTACTACATTTGTGTAATCCTGAATAACCCCTTTAAATCCTACCGGTGTATCTCAAAAAATTTTAATATCATAAAAGTAAATTTATGTCCGTAATTCAAGTCAACTAGCGAAACCCATATATTGTAAAGACGCATTACACACAGAGCAATAGATTTCAAGAGTTTATTTCTCCTAATTTAGATGATTACGGCTTGCAGCTAATGAGAACCCAGAATTCAGTCAATTAGAAATTAGAATAATGTGAGAGAGGTCAATTTTGCTGTCTCATAGTGTTACACACAAGGTTTCCTAAGCCTATTTATGGTTCCTCAGTGTGGTTTAGCAGCTGCACCATCATGGGGAAGACTGCTGACCTGACAGTTGTCCAGAAGACAGTCACTGACTCACTACATAAGGAGGGGAAGTCATGAGAGGTCATTGCTAAAGAAGCTGGCTGTTCACAGAGTGTTGGATTAAAGCATATTACTTGGAGGTTGTGTGGAAGGAAAAAGTGTGGTAGAAAAGGTGGACAAACAACAGGGATGAGCGCAGCCTTGGGAGAATTATCAAGAAAAGGCCATTCAAGAATTTGGGAGGGATTGACAAGCAGTAGACTGCCACGTACAGATGCGGGCTAAAACTGTCGCCTTCCTTGTCTCAAGCCACTCATGACCCAGAGACACCGTCAGAAGCGTCTTACCTGGGCTAAAGAGAACAAGGACTGGACTCAGTGGCCAAAGTCCTGTTTTCAGATGAAAACAATTTTTCGCATTTCATTTGGAAATCAAAGTCCCAGAGTCTGGAGCAAGAGTAGAAGGGCCACAATCCAAGCTACATGGGGTCCAGTGTGAGGTTTCCCCAGTCGGTGTTGGATTGGGAGCCATGTCATCTGCTGGTGGGCTGCCCAGCACTTCTGGGTATCCAACACAAAACATAGTAACCCTTAGCTCCCCAGCACTGTTGGGCAGATAAAAAGTGTCATACTGGTCAGCAAACTCACCTGACCTAAACCCCATAGAGAGTCTATGATGAGCGACACCAGACAATGCAGCTGAGCTGAAGGCCAGTATCAAGGTAACCCGGGCTTCCATAACCGCTCAACAGTGCCCCAGGCCGATCGCCTCCAGGACACATTGATGCAGTAATTCATGCAAAAGGAGCTCGACAAAGTATTGATGCAAATACTGTGCAGACCTTCCTGGAGGCCAATATTTCTGGAGTACAGTCCATTGGTCTTCTACACTATTCTACACTATTCTCATTTTCTGATTTAGTGAATTTTGGGTTCTCATTAGTTGCCATAATCATCCACATTAAGAGAACTAAACACTGGAAATCTATCGCTCTGTGTGTATTGAGTCTATACAATACATGGGTTTCTCTATTTGACTCTATTATGGACATAAATTAACTTTTCAATGATATTGTTATATTTTGACACGCACTGGTAAACATTGTGGAATAAAAGTTATGCAAGTTTCTAATAAATGGTTAGGAAAAGTTATTAAGTTTCTTTTTCTTTTTTTTTTTCTGCACCTTTCTAAGCAATAAAATGTCAGAAAGAGATTTTAATTGAGTGAGCATACCCCCGTTCTCCTACATGGATAAAAAAAAAGTTTTGCAGGGGCAGACATGTTAAATATGATATATATGATATGTTACAATATGAATATACCTGATACAATGCAAGGGGTTAACTAAACACTGCAGTTATTTAACCCCTTAAACCAAACGCCTGAAAAGTAGTTAATGACCAGAACATTTTTTTTAGCTTTTGCCTCCTTGCGTTTCAACAGTTGTAACTTTTTTATTTTTTCAATGACGCAGTTTTATTCGAGACGAGTTGTACTTTCTTGGCTGAGTTCACACGGCTTATTCACAGCGTAATTGCAGGACGGATTTCGCCCGCAATTACGCCGTGTGCTCAGCAGCGGGGGGGGGGGGGGGCAGCAGCTCGCCGGCCCCATAGATATGCTTTACTAGCGGCGTGTATACGCTGTAAATAATTGACATGTCGCTTTCTCCCTGCTCACCGTATTTCGCGAGCGGGGAGAGGAGACGGAATCCATAGTTCTCTATGAGAACTGGGGATTACCGTAATGACTGGGACGGATTTCAGCCCGTAATTCGCGCAGTACGGCGCAAATTACTAGCTGAGATCCATCCCAAAATAAGCTGTGTGAACACTGCCTATGGGGGAATAGTTTAAGTTCACTTATAAATAATTGCAGAATTGTTTTTTTTTTTTTTTTTTTTTTTTTTTTAGACCATTCATGTTTCACACTTAATAACTTGTTAGATTAATTCTATAAGTTATTACGGTCATGTGGATACCTAATATGTGTATGGTATTTTTTTGTGTGTAATGTATGCAAAATTATTTTTTATTAAATATTTATTATTTATTTATTTTAATTTTTTTAATTTTTTTAATTTTTTTATTTTTGTAACCCTTTTTTATGCTTTTTACTTTTTTTTTCAAATTCCATGAAGGGATAACTGTGTTACCTTTTTTTTTTTTTTTTACACTTGGTAATGTATTAGCATATTCATATATGCTAATACATTATAACCTGTGTCAGTATGACACAGGTAGCAGTCAGGGTAGCACACAGGCTGGCCTGATCACTGGCTTGTTACACACTAAAAACAATATATGGTTTTGCACATCAAAAATCATTTTTGAAAAAAATTAGCATAGGTGCACACTGGTGCGTTTGTAATATACATACATATTCCAATATAATATTCCAATACCAGTGGCACACTATAAACTAGAGAAACTATCAAAAGGGATAAAGGAATTTCTGAAAAAACATTTCTGCTATCTAGGATATATGAAAATATTTTGAGGTTCTTAGTTCACATTTTTGATCAAAACTGCTTAAGCCACCTCCTAAACGCCAATGGGATCTCAAGGCAGGTGGTCCTAAACTATTGATATACTATTGTTACCTCTCCTGGGCTCTGTTCAGACTTCCATACCTCAAGGAGTGAAGGCACCGACTTATGAACACACTGCACTGCTTTAAAAACCTGTGAAGGTGGGTGGAGTGCAAAAAAACAAAATGGAGGCATCCACTCCTCCCTATACATGAGGAATGGAAGTCTGAACAGAGTCCAGGAGAGGTAATAATAGTGTAGGAATCAATAGTGTAGGACCACCTGCCTTGAGATCCTGTTGAAGTTCGGAGGTGGCTTAATCAGTTTTGATCAAAAATGTGAACTAAGAACCTCAAACCTTTTTCATATATCCTAGATAGCAGAATGCATTTTCAAAAATTCCTATGTCCCCTTATATAGTTTCTCTAGTTTATAGTGTGCCACTGATATTGGAATATTGGCTTGTTACACAGACAGCCCTGGGGCTACTCTCGGTCCCCAGGGCTGACTGTGCAGCCGTTCCCCGCGCTCTGTCGGGTCACCGGGTGTACCGATCACCCAACAGAGCAGGGAAACCCTTTGATTGCGCTGCGGTGATGAGCTGCGGCAATCAAAGGGTTAAATCACCAGGGTGTGGAGGTTTCCCCGCTCCCCGGTACTTGCAGAGTCTGTGCTAGGATCAGGGCTGTGTAGTACAGCCTCGTACCCAGCGCTGCAGCGACACCCGGCCGCCGCAAACTCCGATGTCTGCAGCGACTCCAAAAGACGGTGCGCGCTCGTTAAGGAGTTAATTGACTGCCTAGTGCAGTAAGGGGATGAAATTGCTGAAGGGGTATTTTTCTATATATGTAGACAAGGACTAATAGAGACACGCCTATATCTTAGCATAAATGTCAGACACATAGGACAGTGTAAGCTATAACTGTTATTTTTCCTGTAACTATAAGGGTATGTTCACACAGCGATTTTGGATCCGATTTTTGTGCAATTTTTGGATGCAGGTGCAATTTTTGGATGTGTTCTGGCTGCAGCAGGATCGCACCCTATAGTTTTAAATAGGGCGTCTGCTTAATCTTTCGGATTAAGAACTGACATGTCAATTCTTTTAATGGATCAAAAAGACACAATGAGACGCACATCAGCGATCACTCGTGTGAACGCCGATGCGTGTTTTACATTGCAAGCAATGGAAATCACACTGCACATTGTTAGATGCGTGTTTGGGTCCGAAAGATGGATCCAAACACGCATTTAATAACGTATGTACACACCGACGCCATGTGAACATACCCTTAGAGGGCCGTTCACACGGCTTATTGCAGGGACGGATTGCAGCCGTATTGCGCGCCATTCTGCGCTGCAATACGGCTGAAATCCGTCCCAGTCATTACGGTAATCCACAGATCTCATAGAGAACTATGGATTCCATCTCCTCTCCCCGCTCGGCGAATCCGCCGCGGGGGGAGAAAGTGACATGTTCATTATCCCGGCGGGATACGCGCCGTGGATAATGAAACTCTATGGGGCTGGGGAGCTGCGCCCCCGCCCCTTACTCAAGCCATAATTGCGGGCGAAATCCGTCCCGCAATTACGGCTTGAATAAGCCGTGTGAACCAGGCTTTAGGCTTAATGCACAAAGGACAAATTTGCTGAGGTTTTTGGTCTCCATTTTGCCATGGATTTGTTGAAGATTAAAAGAGTTGTCTCATTACATTGATTCATTCCTCAGTTCTGTTTTCTTGGTTTCATTTTGAATTCAGGGGCGTGTTTACTGGCTTCCACTAGGCTGCAGTAGAAGCCAGGTCTGTAGCTATAGCAACCTAAAGTCCATTTTTTTTACGGATAATAATGTTCTCTCATTTTTGTCAATAAATACATTTCTTTACGGAGTTTGGCGCTAAAATGTGTTTTTTTATGGCTTTTGGCACTAATAAAGTTATCTCGCTATTGTCACTAGAAATACGTTTTTGAATTGTGCAAAAATTGTTAGAGACAAAGGCATGATCATTTTATTACGAACGAGGGCACATCGGACACTTGTATGCGGAATTGAAAAAAAGTATACATTTTGTTAACACCCACTATAGGTGGGACGTTAATCTCCTGGGTGGGCTTTGGATGAAAAAAAGCAGTGAGAACGCACCAAAAGACGTCCAGCGCTTTACATAGACTCCTGTAGTAAATTTTTAGCACGGCTCTGGCGTTTTTTTTGCAAAAACGAGAAAAAAGACGTTCAGTGGAGACAACAGGACGTTGTTACTATAGAGTCTATGGGAGCTGCTTTCAGTCATTTTTTGGCTATGTTCACACGGCTTAACTGCGGGGCGTAATTCTGCCCCGCAATTACGCCGTGTGGCCGGGGGCGGGAGCGGGGGAGGGAGCGGGGGGCCTACACTTCGCCGGCCCATAGACAGTCATTGCTAGCGGCGCGTATACGCCGCTAGTAATTCACATGTCAATTATCTCCCCCCGCGGCGTATTCGCCGAGCAGGGAGAGGAGACGTAATGCATAGTTTTCTATGAGAACTGGGGATTACCATAATGACTGGGATGGATTCAGCCCGTAATTGGCGCACTTCGGCGCGTAATTACGGACTGAATTACGTCCCAGAATAAGCCGTGTGAACATGGCCTTTCAGTGTTTTTAGATAACGAAAAAGCTGAAAAAACTGATGTTTTTCTGTGCAGTAGAGACAGAGCCTTAAGCTGCTTTCACACAGCGCAGTTTTAACTGCGCTCCAATTAAGCTGCCTTTATTACCAGCAGCTTCTTTCACTTATCTAAACTGTTTGGAAAGGGAGTAATCAATTAGTGCACAGGTGTCAAACTGGCGGCCCTCCAGCTGTTGAGAAACTACAACTCCCATCATGCATTTTATAATCTATAACAGTGGCATGAGGGAGTTGTAGTTTCCCAACAGCTGGAGGGCCGCCAGTTTGACACCCCTGAATTAGTGTGTCTGTAAGGCCCGATTCACACGGCTTATTCAAGCCGTAGTTGCAAGCCGGATTCCACCCACAATACGGCTTGAATAAGGGGCGGGGGCCTCCCCCACGGCCCCTTTAACATCCATTATCACGGCCCCGCGTACCCCCTCCGAGATAATGTGCATGTCAATTTTTCCCCGCCCGGTGGATTCGCCGAGCTGGCAGAGGAGACGAAATCCATAGTTCTCTATGAGAACTGTGGATTACCGTAATGGCTGGGACGGATTCCAGCCGTATTGCAGCGCAGTACAGCGCGCAATACGGCTGCAATCCGTGCCCGAAAAAAAGCCTGTGAACGGCCCTTAATCCACAAGACTTCACAAACGGACATTGATTACTTAGGCGATGTTCACACGGTGTAATTGCGGGGACGTATTTTGCCCGCAATCTCGCCATGTGCTCGGCAGCGGGGGTGGGGCTGGGTGCGGGCAGCCCGCCGGCCCCATAGACATTCCTTATTCACGGTGCGTATACGCCGTGAATAAATGACATGTCACCTCTCTCTCCGTATTGTGCGAGCAGGAAGAGAAGACGGAATCCATAGTTCTCTATGAGAGCTGTGGATTACCGTAATGACTGGGACGGATCTCGCCCCGTATTTTCGCAATACGGCGTGAAATACGGGGCGAGATATCTCCCATATAAGCCGTGTGAACATAGGTTGCTTAAACAACTTTCGAAAAATTTAGACAACTGAAAGAAGCTTGCTGGTAATAAAGGCAGTTTAATTGGAGTGCAGTTAAAACTGCACCAAAACTGCGCTGTGTGAAAGCGCCCTGAGCTGTGTGGTTTGCTGGAGTGTATCAGAAATCTTGAAACCGACCCTGCAGCTGTGTAAGCTGACAATGAAATCTGTCATGCTTTGGCCTCCCTCACCCTGTGCTGTCCTCAGGGTACTATCCTGATCCCTGTCCATTCACACGCACTGCAGCCCACTAGTTTTTCCCAGCATCGTGGCTACGTATCAATGTATATGCGCTGCTCAGCATTCTGCATGGCGTCTGTAATCCATGGTAGTATCGCAGCTTGTTTCAATACAGGATATCCATCTAGTGGTAGCGTGTGCCGCCTGACAGATGCTTCTTTCCCCGAGACCAACCCAGGGCTTTTTTCCCTGCCCTAAAAAAATTTGCAATAGGTGTTGCTGCTGAGGACTGGAGCTGCTATGAGATGCCGTCTGGGGCACAGATGTCTGTACTACAACATCACCGCACAATTCATGCTGCAGGGCTAGCACAGGAGCGAGGAAAGGATTCTGCAGCTCGGTGCAGTCTAGAGTGGGGACATATTGTATATTACACAGTCAAGTGCCGCCTCTCATTCATGCTTCATATTAATGGTACTAGACACACTAGGGCCTCTAGTAATTCAACTACATCAATATAAAATGTTTCGAGAATCACTGTGTAACCTTGAAAAGTGGAAGGAGTTGTTTCACTACAAGGATTGCTTTTTATGTTAAAGATCTTGCAAAAGTCATTTTGCAATATATGTCCATTAACAGTGTCCTACCTATTCCTAGATATCCCCTCTTGTATGGGCTGCATCAGCTCCTCAGGTCGCTATAGCTACAGACCTGCTTGATTTCTCCTGATAGGCTGCCAGCACTGGTTGCTATAGCTACAGACCTGGCTTCTACTGCAGCCTAGGAAGCCAGTAAACTCGTCCCTGAATTCAACATGAAACCAAGAAATCAGGACTGAGGTAAGATGAATCAAGGTAGTGAGACAACCCCTTTAAAAGGGTTCTCAGATTTGGACAGTTCCTGGTTGTTGGAAGTGTCCCTTGACCATAAGGCTGCGTTCACATCTGTGTCAGAGGTTCCTTTTGCAACCTCCGGCGCAGAGGTGAAAACTGATGCATTGAAATAGATTTCAAAACGGACACCCATGGCACCCGACGGACCTTATTAATTACAATGGGTAAGTTGGGTTTCCGTCATGGTGTCCGGCATAGAAACAGAAAAAATAGTGTAGCCTGCTGCGCTATTTTTTCCATCATTCCCAACGGAACATGTGACGGAGATTCCAAACAGAACGTCTGATGCATATGTGAACCAGGCCTGAGCCGAGTGTCCTCCTCCTGGGATCCCCAGTGGTCAGCTGTAATCAGTGGGGAAACCCTGCCGAAAGTGTTCAGTTTCTCTGCAAATGACATACATGCCAACTCTCCCTTTTTTGGCGGGGGGGTCCCGCCTCTTTAAATGGCCGCGGCGACAGAGTAGCGCTAGTGCGCTACTCTGGCGCCGCCGGGCCGCTCCTACAGGTGGGTGAAGCAGCCGTTGCGCCCGCTTCACCCGCCCGGAGTCTCGCTGTGCAGGGAGGAGGCAGGAGGGATTGCTCCCTCCTGCCTCCTCCCTCTGTATGTCCGGCGCCGGTGTGTGCTCCGCACATACAGGTCAGCGGCACAGAGGAAGTGACGCGCGGCTGCAGGGGAGTGACGCGCGGCTGCTCTCACTTCCCCCTGCGCCGCTGAGGAGATCGTCCGGAGCGGCCGTACTGCAGGAGCCTGGTGAGGTAAGTGGATTTTATTATTTTATTTTTATTAGCTATATGGTGGCTCTGCCTGGCAACAATGGGGGCACTACCTGGCAACAGAGGGGGCACTACCAGGCAACAGAGGGGACATCTACCTAGCAACAGAGGGGGCATTACCTGGCAACAAGGGGGGCACTACCAGGCAACAATGGGGACATATACCTGGCAACAGAGGGGACATCTACCTTGCAACAAAGGGGGCATCTACCTGGCAACAGAGGGGTCATCTACCTGGCAACAGAGGGGGCATCTACCTGGCAACAGAGGGGGCATCACCTGGCAAACAATGGGGGCATACCTGGCAACAATGGGGCACCTACCTGGCTAACAAAGGGGGGCACCTACCTCGCTACAGAGGGGGCATCTACTTGGCTACAAGGGGGCATCTACCTGCCTGTAAGGGGCACTACCTGCTTATGGGGGGTTACTACCTGGCTATAAGGGCATCTACCTGGCTTTCTTCCAAAGCCGTTATGCAGTTAGGTGGAGTGGGGTGTGGCTTTTTGAAGGGGCGTGGCATACCGACAAGATGGGCGTGTCCATGCAAATTTTTGGCGCGACGCGCATAGCGCACCGCCCACTAAGATCTCCTGCTTTTTCATTTTCAAAAGTTGCCAACTATGGCAAATGAAGTATTACACCGTGCCCATTTATATCACTGAGATGTCTTTCTAATGCAGGACATGTCCTACAAAATAAGATAAACTTCTTGTAACCACTCTCCATTCTGGCCAAGAGATTAGGATCCTAAACATTGGACCCTCTCCTATTAACTTAGATTTGCCTAGTAGGGAATAAGAAAATATGTTTTTAAGCAGAGGAAGGGTTATTTTTACTACAATGATTGGCTTTAAACATATAGGCCAGCGGTTCTCAACCTGTGGGTCGCGACCCCGGCGGGGGTCGAACGACCAAAACACAGGGGTCGCCCCTAGCCCGGGCAGGGCAGCCGGCTGGAGAGCTGAGAGGGGCGCCGCACTGACTTAATAGCTGCAGGGAGGAGCGCTGTGGCCGCCGCTGCGCCCCTTCCTGCAGCTGCTTGCATAGTGCGGCGCCCACAGCGTTTCAATTACTGAGGGGAGGGGGAGCAGTGGGCGCCGTTACTCGCAGCATTGGTGGCTCAGTGAGCGGCGCTGCGGCGAGGACGGACTTACGTCCCGCCGGTTCTTGTGGGCGGTGCGTGCAGGACGCTGAAAGCGCGCAGCATCACGCGCCCACAATATGTACCAAGCATCAGGAACAGCCCTGCCGTACTCAGTGCAGAGAGAAAGCTGATACTGTACGGCAGGACTGGTCCTGGCTGCAAGGTAATTTAGTGTTAAACACACACACACACTGCATCATGTGATGGCTGTATGTGGTACAAGTAACAGGTTAATAACATATTACTTGTACCACATACAGACATTACATGATATACACATTACATTTACCACATATTTATCCCCTCATGTGCCAATCACAGCCTCCCCCCGGACAAGGTTACATCTATGTAACGGCTCTGCGTGGTACCTTTATATGTATGTGACATGTAGAGGTACCGCTCAGAGGCGTCACACATATGTAACCCCTCATGTAGCAAAATTACAGTTTTGAAGTAGCCATCAAAATTATTTTTTGGTTTGGGGTCACCGCAACATGAGGAACTATATTGCGGGGTCACGGCATTATAACGGTTGAGAACCACTGATATAGGCAAAGATAAAGACTATTATCAGATACATTGCTGTTCTGATTTTGCTTCCTTTCAGAGTTAGAGCACTTTTTATCTCCTGCTTGAGTAAACAAGCTTTCCTAAATTACTGACTCCCTCTTGCTGCTCTCATTGCTCCAGTTGCCCTGGATGGGATGGTCCATATGGTGACATTATTCCCTGCTTGTTTATCCATTTTACTGACAAGGTTCAACCCTTTAGAGCTTTTGACTTACTGTTTAAAGCCTTCTAAGCAGACGACTCCTTTAAATGGTTATTTTTACCTCAATGATTGGCTTTAAACATATATGTAAAGACTATTATCAAATACATTGCTGTTCTGAATTTGCTTCCTTTCAGAGCTAGAGCACTTTTTATCCCTTGCTTGTGTACACAAGCTTTCATAAATTACTGACTCTCTCTTGCTGCTCTGATTGCTCCAGCTACCCTGGAGATGGTGATGTCATTCCCTGCTTGTTTATTCATGTTACTGACAAGCTTCAACCCTTTGGAGCTTTTGACTTACTGTTTAAAGCCTTCTAAGCAGAGGGCTCCTTTAAATGGCTATTTTTACCTCAATGATTGACTTTAAACATATAAGCAAAGATAAAGACTATTATCAAATATATTGCTGTTCTGATTTTGCTTCCTTTCAGTTAGAGCACTTTTTATCTCCTGCTTGTGTGCACAAGCTTTCCTAGGTTACTGACTTCCTCTTGCTGCTCTCATTGCTCCAGCTACCCTGGATGGGATGGTCTAGATGGTGATGTCATTCACTGCTTGTTAACCCATGTTACTGACAAGCTTCAACCCTTTAGAGCTTCTGCCTTGCTGTTAAATCCCTTATATTAGTGAAGACACTCCGACAGGCTGAGCTAGGGATAGCAGAGCTGAAATGTAGCTAGGAATAGCAGAGTTATTATTATTATTATTATTATTTATTTTAAAGCGCCATTGATTCCAGGGCGCTGTACATTCGAGGGGGTTACATACATTACATAAGTCAAACGAGTACAGTGATAAGGGATAATGACAATTGGTACGACAGAGGGTGAGAGGACCCTACCCGCGAGGGCTTACAATCTACAAGGAGGGGGAAAGAGACAGGAGGTGAGGGGCAGACATGTCTGTGGAGGAAGTAGTGACAAGATTAGTGAAGGTTATAGGCAAGCCTGAAGAAATGGGTTTTCAGGTTGCTTTTGAAGCTGGTGAAAGTGGAGGAGAGTCTGATGTGTTGGGGCAGTGAGTTCCAGAGTGTGGGTGTAGCACGGGAGAAGTCATGGAATGTCAATCACTGTTGTAGAACCACCCACAGCCTGAAATGCAAGTTGGAGCCTGCAGTTGCATGTGACTCTGAAACAGCATGGTGAGAACACCCCTGTAAGTAAAAATTATGTTTTGCTCACGTAGTTGCAGTGTCATCAGTCATCTGTCTTGTAACAATGTGTATCCAATAAAGAAAAAAGATGGACAACACTAAATAAGTAAGAGATGGGATGTGAATAAGATACGTCAAAAAATACAAAAACAGAGTCACAAGAACAAGATAAATGAGCAACCACATAACAATAAAAAACAAACAAAGACAATAATGCACCAGAAAACAAATACTTAAAGGGGTTTTTCCACCATAGACAATGATGGTATATCATTAGGATATGCCATCATTGTCCGATAGGTGCCGGTCCCACCTCTCGGACTCGTACCTATCTCCAGAACGGACCCATGAATCTCTCAGTGCAGACTGGAGAGTTGGTTGTGCGTGTGTATGACTCTCCATTCTGTTCTATAGGAGTTCTGAGTAAAGCCAAAAATCTGAAATCTCATAGAATAGAATGAAGAGTGACTGTACAAGCGTGACCAGTTCTCCAGCTGGCGCTGCAAGTGGTGGATATGTTCCCCACTCGTGGCAAAACCATTTTAACCATACATAAACAGGAGTGTAGGCAAACAAAAATATATCAACTTGTCCCATATTAACTACATAGAGACCAATAGATAGATAAAATAAATATATTCAAAAAAAATCAGAAACATTAAAATTGTAAAAATATTCCAGAATATAAAAAGATATGAGGGAAAGCTCATCTTATCAAAATACAGAGCAATCTAAAGTGTTCAGTGGAAGACAACAGCAGATTAAACATATAATGGAGTCATTAGGGTGATTCCACTTGGAGCATTTTTGGTTCGTTTTTTTACATGTGTTTGGTGCATTTTTTGCAGAAATGCACAACATTAATTGCTGTGTATTTCTACAAAAAAAGCACCAAAAAACTGTCATAAGAAGGCTGTCATAAGAAGGGCAGTTTTGCAGGTTGGGTGTTTTTTATTTTTTCTCTCTGAATAATGGAGGTCGGTGACCCAGTGAGAGGCCTGATTGGCTCGATTGAGAGGTAAAGATAGGATAGGACTGCCCGATTTGAGACCACGTTGAAAGTCGTGGGCAGCTTAAACATGTTCTGATCAAGATATGTGAACCGAGAGTCTCAAAGTTTTTTCATGTATGATAGATAGCATAGATGCTTCTTTAGGGATTTCGACGTAGTGTATTGCCCTTTTTGCAGAAATGTGCCGCTGGCGGCGGTCTGTGTGTGTACATGTATAATTACATGTGTGCCGCAGCCCTGCCAGTGGCACCCAGGTTTGCATACGTTTTTTCAGAGATGTTTTTGTGTGCAGAAACATACGTTATACTTGGTGTACATTGATTTTAACCTATATGGAAAGGAAGGGGTGCTTCCATTTTGGGTTTTCGTCCCCGCCCATCTCTCACAGGCTGTCATAAGAAGGGCAGCTTTGCAGGTTGGGTGTTTTTTATTTTTTCTCTCTGAATAATGGAGTCGGTGACCCAGTGAGAGGCCTGATTGGCTCGATTGAGAGGTAAAGATAGGATAGGACTGCCCGATTTGAGACCACGTTGAAAGTCGTGGGCAGCTTAAACATGTTCTGATCAAGATATGTGAACCGAGAGTCTCAAAGTTTTTTTCATGTATGATAGATAGCATAAATGCTTCTTTAGGGATTTCGACGTAGTGTATTGCCCTTTCTACAAAAAAAGCACCAAAAAAAGTGTCAGAGATTAACCAAAAATGCTCCGTATCAAAGCAGCCTTACAACACTTCCCACATATTGACTCCCAATTTTGTGCAATTGATTATCAGGCTTGTATATCCCTCATCCTATACCTGTCAGAGCCTATAATGACCTATTATGCAGCCTGGTTGCATGTCCATTTACAATCATTGACTGAGAGAGGTCTTTATATTTTCTCCTTGCTGCTTATATCTGTGCAGCTGTGTCCCTTACATTCCATCATTCTTCTGTGCTAATGGGTTTGATCACCTCATAGCACCTATGTTCAAATGCAAAGTCTTCATCTCATATGGTCTATTAACATTACTGATGTCTTCTCATGTAGTAGAGGGGTGCAAGTCAGGGGTGTAACTAGAATTCGTGGGAACCCAGAGCAAAATGAAATAAGCCCCCACCAGCCAATGACTAGAAACTAAAGAACAGCACAGGTAGCAGTAATTAAAAGTGTAAATAATAGCGCAATATGTCATAGAAGCCACATCATAGTGCAGAAACTGACCAACTTGTAACCTACAAAAATATACAATGGGGCACTTTAACTATGAGAACGGCGCCAGATTTCTGGTGCAATTGGTGCCAAAATACTGACATACATGCTTTATAGCACATTTATTGTGTTTTATACAGTTTTTAGACACTTTTGCGCCATGTAGGACAAAGGGGGAGTGGCTTTATAAGAATGAACGTGACTTTGTGATGTAACTAATACGCCAAAACTGTAGCTCAAACTAAGCCAACTAAAAGGTAGTATAAACTTAGACTAGACAGGAGGGTTAGACTGCCCCACAGGGGAACCTCTGATGATCCTTAGGCCCCAAGAAACAACTCCACTGCTGGGTCCCAAGAATGAAATACACTGGTGAACCCCAAGAGTCAACTCAACTGGTGAACTCCCCCAAGAATCAACTCAACTGGTGGGTT
This sequence comes from Phyllomedusa bahiana, assembly GCA_025379985.1. Classification (NCBI taxonomy): domain Eukaryota; kingdom Metazoa; phylum Chordata; class Amphibia; order Anura; family Hylidae; genus Phyllomedusa; species Phyllomedusa bahiana. The sequence goes on along the minus strand of JAODAL010012950.1, from coordinate 76,617 downwards.
CCAGAATCAGCTCCACTGGTTGCCCCAATAATCAACTCCACTGTTGGGCCCCAATAATCAACTCCACTGGTGAACCCCCTTAAGAATCACCTCAAGTGGTGGGTTCCAGAATCAACTCCACTGGTTGCACCAATAATCAACTCCACTGTTAGGCCCCAAGAATCAACTCAACTGATGGGTTCCAGAATCCACTCCATTGGTTGTCCCAATAATAAACTCCATTGTCGGGCCCCAAGAATCAACTCCGCTGGTGGGCCTCAAAGATCAACTCCTCTGGTGGACCAGAAGAATGAATTCCACAAGTTTGGCCTCAAGAATCAACTCTACTGGTGGACCCCAAGAATCAACTCCACTGGTGAACCCCCCAAGAATCACCTCAAGTGGAGGGTTCCAGAATCAACTCCACTGGTTGCACCAATAATCAACTCCACTGTTAGGCCCCAAGAATCAACTCAACTGATGGGCACCAAGAATTAACTCCACTGGTGATCTTCAAAATTCAACAACACTACTGGACCCAGGCACCTCCGTCTGACACTGCAAGACAGTCTAAACATGCAGCAGATTTATTATACAGCTGAGCCACTTTGATAAATGCGACACATTTTTAGACTGTCTAGTCTTAGTTTACACTTTCTAAGTAGGAGACAGTATTAATCAATGCACCCCAATGTTCTTGCACTAGGCTGGGTCCCCACAACCGTCGGTCCCGATAGCAGCTGCTAAGGGTATAGCACTGACCTAATCTGCAGCGCTGTATATCATTTTATCCATAGTACAGCACTATGGCATTCAGGCCCTGACACACTGTAAATTGTCGAGGTTGATCTCTTGGACTTTCCTCCAGAAGCTGCTTATTCAGTGCTGCGTCTCCGGAAATCCGTCCTTGCAGTTTTCTGGTTTTGCTGACACCTCCTCCAGCATCAGGTTTAGCGATCAGTGAATGGCGCTTATACATTTATCCCCCCACACTCCAATTCTCCGCTCTCATCATCTCTGATCTCTCACTTTACAAAATACCTATTGATTTTTTTTCTCTCACTCATCCCAGCGAGCAGCTTCTAGGAAAAATGCAGCTATTTGTCTTGTGATTTGGAAGCATTGGCCTTGCCCCAACTCCTCCCTCTGAAGATTCCCTTGAGCTCACCCTCCCCAAACCTCATCACCAAATACAAATGAATGGTGACATTGTCCTCCCCCCTGTGCCGCCCCACAGAAAACTATGCACTGGGAGCAGGTGAATGGTGGGATTGTGCTGGGAGTTGACAGCCCCTGAAAATTGCGCAGAACTTCACAAGGACTCAGGGGGTTCATTGAGGACTCTTTTTGGGCAGATACCAGGGACCCGCCCACCCCACCTCTCATTCCTTGTGTGATGAAACAGTCACTCTAGTGAGGTCTGCAAAGCTCACATTATACCCTAGGGGTTCATTTATTTGGTTGAATATAGGAGTATATTATAGTCATACATTACTACTATACTAGATCTGCAGTGATCTTTATACTATTATATGAATGTAATCTCAAGCATATGAGGCTGCCTATACTAACTAACCTGGAAGCATATCCGAACACAAAATACATGTATTCTGTTATATAGTACATATGTCATTAATACAATGGACCTTATTTATCAAAACCATCTAATAATAAGACTGTCTTTGTAGCCTATAACAACCAATCAGAGCTCAGCGTTCATTTCTTAACTCCTTAACAACCGCCCACCGTCTTTTGACGTCGGCTGGTGCAGGTTGTTCGACGCCAAAAGATGTCGCTGCAGACATCGGAGCTTGCGGCTCCGGGCGCCGCAGCTGCGCTGAGATAGGGGGTGTACTACACAGTCCTAATCCCAGAGCATCTCCTGCAAGGACCGGTACTTTAACTCTTTGATTGCCGCGGATCGTCACCGCAGCGCAATCAAAGGGTTTCCCTGCTCTGTCGGGAACAGCTGCACAGTCAGCCCTGGGGACCTAGAGTAGCCCCAGGGCTGTCTGTGTATCAAGCCAGTGACCAGGGCAGACTGTGTGCTGTCCTGTGGCAGACTGACACAGATTATAATGTATTAGCATATATGGATATGCTAATACATTACCAAGTGTAAAAAAAAAACAAAAAAAACCTAAAACAGTTCTCCCTTCATAGGATTTTAAAAAAAGAAAAAAACATAAAAAGTGTAAAAAAAAAAAGAATAAAAAAAGAATAAAATAAAAATAATATTTAATGAAAAATAATTGTGCATATATTACACACACAAAAAACCCTACATATTAGGTATCCACACAACCGTAATAACCTGTAGAATCAACCTAACAAGTTATTAAGTGTGAAATGTGAATGGTGCAAAAAAAAATGTAAAAAAAAGGTAAAAATTAAAATTGAAAAAACTTCTGCAATTATTTATAAGTGAACGTAAACTATTCCCTTATAAAGTACAACTTGTCTCGAATAAAACGAGGCCTCACACAACTGCGTCACTGAAAAAGTAAAAAAGTTACAACTGTTGAAACACAAGGAGGCAAAAACTAAAAAAATGTTCTGGCCATTAACTACTTTTCAGGCGTGCGGCTTAAGGGGTTAACTTGCTCTGGAAAAATTAAAGCTCAGCTCTGATTGGATATGTCATCAGGGTTTGGTAGGTGCAGGTCCCACCTCTGCATCCATCTCAAGATCGGGTCCCTAAACCAGAGGCGTAACTTCAAGCTCTTGGGCCCCAGTACAAAAAGTGAAATGGGGCCCCCCAGTTACCATGCGCCATTTACAATACTGGTGTAGCTACACCCCTGCCCTAAACTTCTCCAAAAAGCAGAGCACACCTATCAAGCATTGATGGCATATCCTATCCTAATAACATCAGTCTCTATGGTGTTAAAAACACCTGTAATGAAGATGAATCTCCTATTCAAGATTCTTATATTTTGGCCAGGGTTCAGTGAGGTTACATAGAGCGGGTATTGCTTTTGAGGACCCGTCCCGTCCTGCATTACATTTACAGTGGAAAAAGCAACTCCCATCTCCATTGGGAAAACCCAATAGAGGAAAGAGGGAGAGAGCAGAACCCGGCTCCCAAAATAAAAAAATGTGAAAAAATAAAACGTAACTTTTACTTATAGCATTACATAAAGCACTACATAAAGAAAAAAACTGTACAGTTCAAAAACAATTAACGCATTTCAGACATAGTCCTTACTCATACACTCACCGGCCACTTTATTAGGTACACCATGCTAGTAACGGGTTGGACCCCCTTTTGCCTTCAGAACTGCCTCAATTCTTCGTGGCATAGATTCCACAAGGTTTTTGCAACGATGCTAAAATTGGTACCAAGGGGCCCAAAGAGTGCCAAGAAAATATTCCCCACCCATGACACCACCACCACCAGCCTAAACCCGTTGATAACAAGGCAGGATGGATCCAAGCTTTCATGTTGTTGACGCCAAATTCTGCCCCTACCACCCGAATGTCGCAGCAGAAATCAAAAGACTCATCAGACCAGGCAACGTTTTTTTCCAATCTTCTACTGTCCAATTTCGATGAGTTTGGGCAATTGGACTCAGTTTCCTGTTCTTAGCTGAAAGAAGTGGCACCCGGTGTGGTCTTCTGCTGGGTGTACCCATCTGCCTCAAAGTTCGCCATACTGTGCGTTCAGAGTGCTCTTCTGCCTACCGTGGTTGTAAAAGGGTGGCTATTTGAGTCACTGTTGCCTTTCTACAGCTCGAAAAACCCGTCTGCCCATTCTCCTTTGACCTCTGGGATCAAAAAAGGCATTTCCGCCCCCAGGACTGCCCCTCACTGGTGTTTTTTCTTTTCGGACCATTCTCTGTAAACCCTAGAGATGGTTGTGCGTTTAAAAATCCCAGGAGATCAGCAGTTTCTGAAATACTCAGACCAGCCCTTCTGGCACCCAACAACCATGCCACGTTCAAAGGCACTCAAAATCACCTTTCTTTCCCCATACTGATGCTCGTTTGAACTGCAGGAGATTGTCTTGGGCCATGTCTACATGCCTAAATGCACTAAGTTGCCGCCATGTGATTGGCTGATTAGAAATTAAGTGTTAACGAGCAGTTGGACAGGTGTACCTAATAAAGTGGCCGGTGAGTGTATATGTGCAGACTGAAACAAAGCTTTGTGTAGAAAGCTGAATGCACCTGAAGGAGGGGGATGAGATGACAGACACACAACTCATAGGAGGAGAGGGGACAGCATTAAAGGGGTTGTCTCACTACATTGATTCATCTCACCTCAGTCCTGTTTTCTTGGTTTCACTTTTAATTCAGTAGTGTGTTTACTGGCTTCCACTAGGCTGCAGTAGAGGCCAGGTCTTTAGCAATAGCAACCAGTGCTGGCAGCCTATCAGGAGAGATCAAACAGGTCTGTAGCTGTAGCAACCAGCGCTGGCAGCCTATCAGGATAGATCAAACAGGTCTGTAGCTATAGCAACCAGTGCTGGCAGCCTAAAAGGAGAGGTTGAACATGTCTGTAGCTATAGCGACCTGAGGAGCTGATGCAGCCCATACAAGAGAGGATATCTAGTAATAGGTAGGACACTGCTAATGCACATATATTGCAAAGTGACTTGTTTTTGAAAGATCTTTAACATAAAAACGGGCAATCCTTGCAGTGAGACAACCCCTTTAACCCTAACACAGAGGGATATAAAGTGCATAAACTCAGAAAGTCAAAAAAATTACACTTACAGCCCATTGATTTGAATGGATACTTGTGTAATGGTTAGTTTCCCCTTTAGCGTTGCTGCAGGGAATCTGAACACTTACTGCCAGTGTTCCCAGAAGATTAGAGCTGATTATGGAGAGCTAAGCACAGATACACCTTGTAAATTAGGTTTTATTAAACAGGGATTTCCATTTTTACAAAAAGATTGTCACCTGGTAGGGGAGATTGTGTAATAGATTTTAAAAATAAATCAGCTCACCTTTTTAAAGTCGTTCTGTTCCATTGGCTCCGCCGGTCCCGCTGTGCTTGCTGGTAACGCCATGCTGAACGGTCACAGCCAATCATAGACCTCAGGCATCACATGCCATATATTAAGGAAGAGACCCCTGCGGCCTGTGAATGGCTAAAGGGTCATGGAACAATGAATGTGACATCGGCCAGAAGCACTGGAAGCGGTTGCAGCACTTTCTCTAAAAATGAAAAACTTTAAATGATTGTTCTAATAAATAGGGATTGTCCAAATCAGAGATTCCCTGTACACTAAATGACACTTGAGTCTGTCAGGACTGACGCCTTATTTCCTAAGTCTTAAAGGGGGTTGTCTCCCTACATTGTTTCATCTTACCTCAGTCCTGTTTTCTTGGTATCATTTTGAATTCAGGGGCGTGTTTACTGGCTTCCACTAGGCTGCAGTAGAAACCAGGTCTGTTGCTATAGCAATTAGTTCTGTCAGCCTATCAGGATAGATCAAACAGGTCTGTTGCTATAGCAACCTGAGGAGCTGATGCAGCCCACACAAGAGGGGATATCTCGGAATAGGTAGGACACTGTTAATGGACACATATTGCAAAGTGACTTGTTTGTGCAAGATCTTTAATATAAAAAGCAGCAATCCTTGAAGTAAGACAACCCCTTTAAGCAAGTCATTTTCTGCTAACACTTTCCCTTTAACTCATTATTTTATGCTAAACTAATTTTTTAAAGAATTTTTGGTTATTTTTTTTTATTTGCCACATTACTATCAATATTTAAAAAAAATCCTGAGATCCTGCAGTTTTCACTTTGGCCACAAGGCCTAAAAATAATCTGACACTTCCTGTTCTGTAGAGAAAACTTTCCAACAGTCTCCTCATTATCAGCACAGACAGGATAACACTGAAAGGTGACACCAATGTGTATAGATAACACAGGATCCACCAGTCACAAGAGGAGATGTCACAGCCCCCCCCCCTCTCATCCTCCCTGCACAGTGACTTATTCCCAGGTCACAGAGCATGCCCAGAAAACTCTCCTATAGAAATCAATGGGTCTACTCCTGTTCACAGGCTAATATTTACATGAAGCTGCTGTAAAGCATCTCTCTGTCCAAGATATTTTATGTTCATCCTGAAATTTCAACCAAAAGCCAAATATCCCGAACTTTTTGTGAGTAGTAAATCGTGTTGTACCATGTTAGCCACAGAGATGGAAGAAAAGAGAGGTGGCGCTCTTTGGTGAAAGTACGTCTATTTAGTTAAAACAGACCAAAATTATCGATATTGTCAGGTGCTCACCTGAGAATGTTGTGCAACTTAATGTGGGGGCACAACACTCAGAAGCATGCGGGTGGCTCTATCCAAGCCTCATAAACAGCAGCCGCGTGGTCACTTCCTCCGGAGCCTTGGACCTGGCGCTCTTTTCAGGAAAGAAGCGCCCTCGTGGTAGACGCCGCTGAATATTAAAAGGCTAATTTTATTCCATTAAAAGATACTATAAGTGTTCACTTTGACAAATGATAGCCATAGAAAGCAATGGAGGGGTGAAAAAATATGTGTCAACCACGTCCCTACATCATAGCTCCCAACTTTTGATTTTGAGATTGCAAAGAGGGACACGTCAGGCCACTCCTCCAACCACACCCAAGCAAATGACATCACACTAGGACACGCCTCTAGCACCACCCACACCCCAACTTTTTAGAAAGCCAAAGCGGGACACTTTGCGTTTTAAAAATCATTGGAATAGAAATATTTTGGGGATCACATTTCATCAAATGACGAAATATTAAGTAAGTTGTTGTCTAATATAGAGTTTGGAAGTAATCAGGTACTTTTTAAAGCAAGATAGTCAGTTTATTGACGCAAATCTATTAACCAGATGAAAAATAGGGACATTCATAGAGCTAAGAGGGACAGAGGGACAAGGGTTAAAAATAGGGACTGTCCCTCCAAAATAGTGATACTTGGAAGGTATGCCTACATTGTGGCCATACTGTTTACTACCCAGCATTCCAGAATTTAATAGAATTTCTTAATGTCACCTAACAGGAAGTTGAAAGAACTTTGCAAATGATTTTTTTTTGATTACAGGTAACATAATGACGTAGTAGGTAAGGTTGGAAAAAGACATAGGTCCATCAAGTCCAACGTATAACACTGCAGACGGCAAATACTCTTTCGAAGCAGACGGCAGAGAAAAAAATTATCCAACTTCAAATCTGGCAATCAGAATGCTCCCTTGATTAGCATCATATCTTTAGCATCTAGTACCCATAACCTGTTATATTATAGACATCCAAGCTCTTCTTGAACTTGGTCAATGCTTCCACCATCCCAACCTCTTGTGGCAGAGAGTTCCATAGCATCCCCACTCTTAGGCTATGTTCACACGGCTTAAAATGGGACGTATTTCAGTCTGTAATTCAGTCCGTACTGCGCGAATTACGGCTGGAATACGTCCCAGTCATTACGGTAATGCACAGTTCTCATAGAGAACTATGGATTACGTCTCCTCTCCCCGCGCGTACAATAGGCCGCTGGGGGAGATAAGTGACATGTCATTTACTAGCGGCGTATACACGCCGCTAGTAATGATAGTCTATGGCCCCGCTCCCGCCCCTGTCCACACGGCATAATTGCGGGGCGTAATTTCGCCCCGCAAATAAGCTGTGTGAACATAGCCTTATAGTAAAGAATCCTTATCTATAATGATGGTGAAACCTTCTCTCCTCTATATGTAGAAGATGCCCATTGTCATGGTTACAGTCCTGGGTGTAAAAAGATCTCCTTTTAGATGTTCATAGGTGGTTATTAAATGACCCCTAAACTGCTGCTGGTAATGCTATTCTAATACATAGATGTATTCCACTGCTGATCATTGAACTGTCAGTATATTATGTTGGTGTATACAGATATAGTAACTGGTTGGAGAATATGAAAGGGTCTTCTATTGGGGAATTGACAGGATGCTGAGCTTACAGCGAGACGGGCTCCGGTGCATAGCATAGGTCTCATCTCTCATTGGAATGTAGCGTTTGACAATTCCATCCACTGAGCATTGTGAGGAGTCATCATCTCTTTTGAGTTTTTGCAATCGCTTCTAATTTACCGTGACCACCTCCAAATTCCTTCTCGTGCGCCGAGGAGTGGATTGAGTTCCAGCAAAAGATTACGGACGAGACAGAAGCAATTTGATGAAACAATTTCCCAGGCATGTTTAGTTTCTGCAGTGTTTTCTGTAATGAAAGTGAAAAAATACAGCTATAATACAGCAGACTGTTATTTGGTATAACGTAGATTGAGTGGTTTTCCATAGCGGAACCCATGTTGCTCTTGCTGTCTGTAGCCCAATACACATTGGTTTAAAGCACCGCAGCAAGAAAAATACACAAAAGCCCAATTTAAGTTTTAATGTGTGGTGGTAGACCACAGCTTTTATCTATTTGACATAGGAGGACCTTAAAGGGGTTTGCCACAATCTAATGTTAACATGGGCTCCTCCAAAATGGGTATTTAATCACTTTTTATAAATATATGTCATCAAAAAAAGTGAAGCCTCTGAGAGCTACAGCTTTTCTTACATGCACTTGGTTTCCTGACAGTTTACATTAGACACAACCAGGAGCTGACAGAAGCTGACAGGAGTTGTTTGCACTTCTTATCTGATGGCAGGACACATGAATGAGCTTTGAAGGAACTGGCGAGAAAGATCCTGTGTCTTTTGTATAGAGAATTCACTGGTTGTAATGTAATTATCTGAGTAAACATGCAGACACTCCCTGGATCTCTGCTCAGTCCCAATCCCTCTCCCCCTGCAGCCATTCGTGAAGGAATGAAAGAAGGCTGCCTGCTGAGCTTATCTTCTCTCTTGAGCAAATAAGACGGAGAAATAAAACGCATATAGCTTGTGCACAATACATTTCTCCTCTATGGATTAGCAAAACAATGTTTGCTCAACTACAGAGACTGAGTATCAGGAGCGTGCATGGGAGGTGGAGCGATGACATCACAGGGAGGTACTTGTTTTTTTAAACACAGAAACACAACGCCCCTTTTTTCAAGCCTCAAAGGGGAGTATCAGCCTGTTAGGTGAGGAACTCACTTCTTGGCAAAACCCCTTTAACATTAAAATTAGGGTGATTAATAGGTCACCAGAATGCAAATATCACCACTAATGTGTTTGTTGATCCACCTTGTTGCCTCTTTGGAAGCCCAACTCAATCTTCCATATGTTTCCCATTGGCGTTACAAGTCTTAGGTGCAAGACTGGGACAAGGTATTCTACTGCCCTTGGTAAATAAGCCATACGGTGACCCCCAACAGAAATTCAGCCCGCTCCATAACTTCTTGTGCCCCCTTTCTTGCCTGCGACGAAGTGGTGCCCTAGACGGTCACCTACCATCACCTACCTGATGCCTCTGCCCTACTATGGTGTATTCCCTACACTTGGTACATACCCTCTCTGGCCAAAGCTAAAGGAGCCCTTATTGAGTTTGGGCGGTCCATATAGGAAGTTGTCCATCCCAATTTAATTGAGTTGAACACTACCCTCCATTATGAGCTGCCTGTTGCCTTCCAGCTGATTGTGTCTGATCACATTTCCCACTTTTCCCCTAAAATGAAGAGAAACGCTCAGTGGCGAAAAAATTTCTAGCAACCTTCCACGCCATCCTGGACAAATCTCCGACCATACAATAATAGCGCCAGAGCAAAAATGCAAAAACTGGTCCACGTGTCCACCTACCTCAACCAAATGAGTAGAACAAATGTTGTTGCCCTCAGCATTCGTAGAAGCAATATATCCTGCAAAAGTTTACTGAGTCTACTAATGATTTGAGGTTAGATGCACCATGCACTTCCCAAAATATGGTATGTTTGAATGGCCCAGCAATGAAATGACTGGACATCAATAGCCATGACTAGACCAAGTGGAAGCAGCAATGGGGTGGTAGACCACAGCTTGTATCGTATTTACATAGGAGGACCTTAGGATTAAAATGAGGATGCTTCAAGAGGTCACCAGAATGGCAACATTACCACTGATGTCTTTGCTGATCCAGCTTGGTGCCTCTTTAGATGCTCAACTCAATCTTCTGTAAGGTTCTCTCAGGCGCTACAAGTGCAAGATACAAGAGACAAGGACATTAAGCCCAGCCTCCCCACTGGTGAATGCCCTGATACCCACAAGGCAAGAACCAATCTGCTCCAGTGGAGACCCCATCTCTGACCCCAGAGCGGCCACCAGCCAGGATCCAGAATTTTACATAGCTACGTACGCATTAATATTTTTTAGTTTCAGCTAGGTATCTAAGCCTTTCTTGAAACTCTCTACAGTTCCTGCTGTGACCAGCTCCTCAGGCAGCTACTCCACAGATTCACAGTTCTCACAGTGAAGAACGCTCTTCTCCTCTGGAGATTGAATCCTTTTTTGTCTCCAGCCAAATGGAATGTCCCCTTGTCTTTTGAGGGGGCTTTACATGAAATAATTTTTCCCCATACTTTTTGTAGGAACCATTTATATATTTATATAAATTAATCATGTCCCCCTGAAGCCGTTTTTTCTCAAGACTAAATAAGTTCAATTCTGCTAACCTCTCCTCATAACTAAGATGCTCCATTCCCCTTATAAGTTTGGTTGCTCGTCTTTGCACTCTCTCTAGCTCTATTACATCTCTTCTATAAACTGGGGCCCAGAACTGAAGAGCATATTCTAAGTGAGGTCGCACCAATGCTTTGTACAGCGGTAGAATTACATCCTTGTCCGGCGAGTCCAGGCCTCTTTTAATACACGCCAATATCTTACTTGCCTTAGAGGCAGCTGATTGACATTGCATGCTGTTCTGTAGTCTATGATCTACAAGAACACCCAGATGTTTCTCAACAAGGGATTCTCACAGTTTTTCTCCCGCTAGGACATATGATGCCTGTAGATTATTCATACCCAGATGCAGAACCTTATATCTTACTCTTCTCTAGCTGTAATAATGAGATAAAACTCCTGGATGGCAGGGCAGACTATTCTCATATTACTGCTGGTGTTGAGAGAACTGCTTATATGCATGTAGAGTCAGTAAGTACAAACAGTAGGCAATGACATAATCGCTCTATTCTTCTCTGGACCGGCCTAGATCAAGATTAGACTAGACCCACAGACAGGGGCGTTGCTAGGGTCCTAAAACATCTGGGGCCCGGGCCCTTTGTGTTTTGCTCAGTAGGGCAGGGTTCACACTGCATTTTTCGTGTCTCATTATGAACTGTGACGTGTTTTTACAGAGAAAAAACTTCTGTTCCGGTCACTAATTTTATGCACATTCCACACAGATCCCGTCCATCCCCCCAGCAATCACTGCACAATGAAAATTAGAGCTGACAAATGTACTTTTTCAAAACCTCTCACCTCCATATGACAGTGCAATATCTCACAAATAAGTCACCAAAACATACACCTGCACATGGAGCAAATCTACCAGACGAATGATTGTTACTAAAAAAAACTCCTACAAAACCAAGACCCGAAACTATTACTACTTAATGATCAAATAATATTGCCAGACCCTGACCGAAGGCAACCCCCACATGTGACATCAGTTGTACACAGGCTCTGATTACATATACCACCGCCATACAGTGACCAGATAGTGGTAGATACTAGTTGTATGTAGGCTCTGCAGACATATAAGTGATTACACTGCTGTTACATTTAGTGACTCACAGGAGACGTCTTTTCTGATCAGCGTCGTTCACTTTCCCTTTTCTTCTCCATCCGGTTCACACCTTCATGCTGATTGCTCCCGACCAATACTCATCCCTGCAGATTTGGACACAAATATCTTAGAATCCTCACATTTCCAGCAACTCCTTACTCATAGGTATATAAGTCCCTCAGTTAGGAAGGTGTATAGGTCCCCTCAATCAGGCAGGTATATAAATATACGGTAACTTAGGCAGGTATATAGATATAGAGTCACTATCAGGCAGGTATATAAATATAGGTTCACTCTCAGGCAGGTATATAGATATAGAGTCACTATCAGGCAGGTATATAGATATAGGGTCACTCTCAGGCAGGTATATAGATATAGGGATACTCTCAGGCAGGTATATAGATATAAGGTCACCCTCAGGCAGGTATATAGATATAGTCACTATCAGGCAGGTATATAGATATAGGGTCACTCTCAGGCAGGTATATAGATATAGGGATACTCTCAGGCAGGTATATAGATATAGAGTTACTCTCTGGCAGTATATATAGATATAGGGAACTCTCAGGCAGGTACATAAAGGGTCACTCAAGCACGTATATAGATATAGGGTCACTCAGGCAGGTATATATATATAGGGTCACTCTCAGGCAGGTATATAGATATAGGGTCACTCAGGCAGGTATATATAGACATAGGGGCACTCTCAGATAGGTGTATAGATATAGGGGCAAGGTATATTGGGGCACTCAGACAGTATATAGAAATAGTGCCACTCAGGCAGGTATATAGGGGCACTCAGGCAGGTATATAGGGGCACTCAGGCAGGTATAGGGGCACTCAGGCAGGTATATAGGGGCACAGGCAGGTTTATATGGGCACAAGCAGGTATATAGGGGCACAGGCAGGTAAACTCCATTAAAAATCACAACATTAATGCTCACCTGAACTCCCCCAGCGAGCGCGCTCCTTTTCTGTCCGCGCTCCTCCGGCAGCTCTTCAGGCACACAGTCTAGGACGGCTGTGCGCACGAGGACAGGCAGCGGCGTGATGAGGTAATTACATCGCGCCGCCGCCAGCTCAGCAGCACGGGGCCACGGCGGGTCCACAGAAGCCCTCGGCTGTATGTGTGTCCGGCGGACGCACATGCAGCTGAAGGGACAGTCGGTGCTCCAGGCCCACGGCAGCGGCCTGGAGCCCGGGAGGTTCGGGGCACAGGGGGTTTTATTCGGGGCTCGGGCCCCGGATAAAACAGCCCAGCGGCGCCCATGCCCACAGGACCAGTTTTTCACATTTATATGGTCCTGCTGATAACACTTACCTCTCTCAGGCCCATAATGAGTCTGGAAGAAGAGCCATCAAGCAATACACTCACTGCTGCGCTTTTAGAGCTCAAAGAGGGGAGGTCATGAGACAAACCAGGAAGTCATGTACATGGGGGAACTTTAAAAATGATTTAAAAAAAAACCACACAATTTTCACAAAACAAATGTTACATACACATAATGGCCCCATATCTTGTCAACATATGGAAAAAAACTGATGGTAGTGTACCTTTAATGCTACAACTACTTTCTGACTATCAGACCAATGAATTTCTTTTTTGGCCATATGCGGGGACCATAACTTCACAGCCACCACAAATAGGAACAAATCTAATAGCGGGAGGTTCTTTATGACACCAGACCGATGCTGAATGAACGGCCATTATAGCCATGCAAACCTGTGCCATCTGTACACAGCTACAAATAAAGGTCACCAATGTCTGCCTCTCTGAAGCAAGATGCTCCACCACATTTTTGCAGCAAGCTCTTTGTAGAAGCCTTTGCTTTATGCAAAACAGTCAGTGAGGTCTGAAAGGCGAGTAAATCCTCACACCGACCAATTTATTGGTGGCTCTCCTCAAGGTGAGATATTTCCCCATTTTTATAGCAAGATAGCCAAACTTGCAAATCCTTCTTTAGCACAGAAGTAAAACTGATACAGGGATAAAGTTTTTTTTTACCATCTCCTTGGACAGCAGAGACTAAAAAAAAACCTGGCATAACCCTGAAAGCAAAAACCCAGTGACTATTAGACTCAATAGTATAGCATAAATGTCTTCACAGCTTGTTGATAACTGATTTGGGACGAATTCACAATCATATGATGGGTAATCGAGGTAAAAACCCAAAAAGAAAAGAACGAGTCTGTTAATGTTTCAGTGCTCAGATTCTGAGATTCTGAGAGTGTGGAATACTACAGATTTTTGGCGCATTACATAGAGTTTAGTGCGCCAAAAATCTTCATACTGTCGTATTCTACACTCTTCTATATCTATTTAGAACTGGAGTGCCGGCGCCAAGTAAAAAAAAAGTATGCATTCGAATTCATACATGTCGCCCTATGTTTTTTAAAAACACATTGGTACACCAAACCTGAAATAATAAAGTTGCATGATACTTTATTCCAGCTGCTACAATGAACTAAAAAAATCATTAAGGTGTATGTAAGGAGAAGATTAGTTCACATAATGGCAAAATTGTTTGAAAGCAAATGAAAAAATTAAAAAGTAATGAAAATGTCTGAAGATACGTACAAAGAAATTAAGAATCCCGTGGGCAAGCACATAAATGTAAATACCGTGATGTATTTGGCAACCCAACAGGTGGAAGAGGTCACCATACATCTATTCCAAATGTCAGCGGCACACTAACAACTAAGAAAACATCAAAGGCATATAGGAATTTTTTTTTTAATGCATTACTGCTAAGGATATATGAAAATTTGGGGTTCTTAGTTCACAGTTTTGATCAAAAGTGTTTAAGCTCACCTCCCAATTGCGTCAATAGGACCCCAGCACAGGTGAGTCCTAACACTAAAACGTTACCTCTCTTGGAGCCTGTTCAGACTACAACACCTTAGGAAGTGAAAAGGGCTAGCTACTGAGTATCCACTGATTTAAAACCTATGGAGATGGGCTGAGTGCAAAAAGTGTAGGAGGCAAAGAGAAAACTTGGGGCCACATGTATGAACCTGTTTAGGTCTAAAACTCATTTCTTTGCCCATAGGTTACTATGGGAAAAAGAAAGGGGAAGATCTCTCCTTGAGGAGAGTACCGAACGAACGGCTTGTAGAGTTATGTATTGCCTTTTCGCCCTCTACTAAGCATCTGCATATCACAAGGCATTATGGGAAAAGGGATGAGAAGCCCAAAGCGCCCTCTGTTGGATGTAACAAATCCTCGATTTGCTTTTGACCCACCGGGTCTTGAGAAAGCAAAAAGGATTTTAGCCAAGCAGATGAGAGATACTGGCTTGGCTAAAATCCTTTTTGCTTTCTCAAGACCCAGCAAACGCAAATTGCGGATTTGTTACATCCAACAGAGGGCGCTTTGGGCTTCTCAGCCCCTTTCCCACAATGCCTTGTGATATGGGCAAAAGAGTGAGTTTTAGACCTAAAAAGGTTCATACATGTGGCCCTTGATGTCAGACTTGGCCAAGAGCGCTCCCTAATTAAACTGTTCAATAAAGAGGAGCACCTTGTCGAATGACACAGAACTAACCATTGCCTTCTCCATGTTGATATCATCATTGACTGATTCACCTGTTGGGGAAGTGAATGAGCCCGACAGTACTTATTTCCTTCTTGGGAACCAAACCTGGGAATCCTGATATTGGTCAGAGGAGGCTCAGAAAAAGGGCCTGCCACGCCGCCCAGCTCTGCACCCTCATACAACTTCACCTGCGCCTTCACAAGATTCTCTATGATAGACCATAAATTACTGGTAGAGAAGAACTGGAAACATGACAATAAAAATAAACGTTCTAAAACATATTAATGGGGTTCTCCAAGATCACAACATTGATGACCGATCCTTAGCTGTTCTGAGGGGCTGTGCACACACATGAGCCAGCCTTGAAGCTTCTTCCTTACATAGCTACATGGTGCACCTAAATATCATACATGCCATGCACTTAAAGGGGTTGTCTCGCTACATTGATTCATCTCACCTCAGTCCTGTTTTCTTGGTTTCATTTTGGATTCAGGGGTGTGTTTACTGGCTTCCACTAGGTGCAGTAGAAGCCAGGTCTGTAGCTATAGCAACGAGCGCTGGCAGCCTTTCAGGAGAGATCAAACAGGTCTCTAGATATAGCGACCAGTGCTGGCAGCCTATCAGGAGAGATTGAACAGGTCTGTAGCTATAGTGACCAGTGCTGGCAGGCTATCTGGAGAGATTGAACAGGTCTGTAGCTATAGCAACCAGTGCTCGCAGCCTATCAGGAGAGATTGAACAGGTCTGTAGCTATAGCAACCAGTGCTGGCATCCAATCAGGAGAGATTGAACAGGTCTGTAGCTATAGCAACCAGTGCTGGCAGCCTTTCAGGAGAGATTGAACAGGTCTGTAGCTATAGCGACCTGAGGAGCTGATGCAGCCCATACAAGAGGGGATATCTAGGAATAGGTAGGACACTGTTAATGGACACATATTGCAAAGTGACTTGTTTTTGCAAGATCTTTAACATAAAAAGCAGCAATCCTTGTAGCGAGACAACCCCTTTAATAGCGGCTGTGCAGAGTATTGCAAGCATGGCTTATTGATCTCTATTCAACTGCAGGCGTATTCCCATAATATGCCATAAATGTCCCAGATGGAAATAACCCTTCAAGCTGTGTAACACTATATTGATATTTGTGTGTACAACATATACATCTGACTAACATTACCCTCTATAGATCTCAGGCTTCTTGTTTTGATAGATTTTCCTAGGCAGTGACTGGCTGCAAAAATTCACAAGGACAATTTAGATCATCATTGCACACAGGAAAATGTCAGACAGTGTAATTATATTAATACACAAATCACGTCCTATTTTGCCTATGCTATTAATTTCCCTGTGCTATTAAAAGAGATGACTATATTGTCATTTAAAGGGGGTGTCCATTTTTTGTTGGGAATTAATATCAGTATGCCTAAAGGGTATTTGTCCTTGTAGACAAGCATCATCTGATGTAGATGCCTATTGCCTATATTTAACCCTGAAACCTCTGGTTGCAGGACACAAGCACAGCGCAGAGGGCGTTATCACTGTGGACCCATCTGGGTGTATTCACTCTTCACAGCCTCTTCAGCCTCACATTTCCTGTGCAGGCTGTGGGTAGGTCTACAGCAGTGACTGACATTTCAGCTGTGCCAGCTCCTATTCCTAGCTGTGCCAGTTATAGGAACATTACTGATCAAGAGGTTGTGAAAAAAGACGCTGTTCCATCAGGAAGGTATAAACATACCTCCCAAGTGTCCCTATTTTGGAAGGAAAGTCCCTATTTTTAACCCAGGTCCCTCTTAGCAATTTAAATGTCGTTGTTTTCTAAGATTTGCGTCAATAAACTGACTATCATGTTTGAAAAAGTATCTGATTGCTTCCCTGCTGTATATTAGATAACAACTTACTTAATATTTCATCATTAGGTGCAATTCAATTCTGAAAATGTCCATATTCCAATGATTTTTATGATAATATTTTTCAAACAAAAAGTTAGGTATTAAAAAATTGATCTTTTATACATTGAATTGTAAGTGTCCCTCTTTAAGCGTCTAAAAAAAATTGGCATGCATATGTTTGGACGTGGTTAAAGGCATGTTCTGGTGTGACGTCATGTGTTTGAGCATGGTTGGGGGGGCCCTTTGGCCTAGTTTTTGGGGGTTGCTATAAAGGGAGTAGCAAGCTGATTTGTCATGGGGAAAACTTTTAGTAAAGAGATAAATTACATCGTCCGCACACTGTTAGCTGCTGAGTGACTCAGGGTTAAAGTTTTGTCAGTAGAAAGATAAGATCAGAGAGTGAGAAGCTTCATCCTGCTGATAAGACACAGCAGAGAGTTATGTCACCAGCCCAACTAGACACATTGAGCAGGGATGGACAAGGTCCAGATATAGAAGAACAGCTCTCCTGTTTCCCTGGAGGATGCAGCCAGAGCTTGATAGAGTCAGTGGTGGTAGCACAGGGAGCTGGCACTACTTTGGATTTGGGCCTACAGCAGGCACCTTCACATCACTCTGTTTAGCACCTCACAGGTGGAGACACAGCTCTGACAGCCCTACCCAGGCACGCAAGCCCAACTCTAAGATAACCATCATGCCAATGTGGTAACTGGAGACATTTGTGTAGACAAGTAAGAGATAAGAACTGCTCTAACTATTAACCGATGCAAAATCAGAACAGCAATGTATTTGGTAAATTTTTATTGCCCTTTCCTTAAGTTTCATTTTTAAAAAAAAGGGAAATGGGGGAATACCCTTTTGATATTGGGATTGTAGGGGTAGGTTCTGAAAAAGGGAGAAAGGGAAAGGGAAAATGGAAATGCAGCTACATTTTTTTCCCCTTTTGGGAGATGCATGCCTTAGAGGGGGAAAAAGAGAAAGTAGGACCAGAACAACACTGAGATCACACAAGCTAAAGCTCTCCCGGAAATTATATGAGGGCAACCAGAAGCAGTGGAGGCGGCTCGTAGGCTTCATAAGAGTGAGGTCACAGACGTCCATGGAAGGCAATAAATTACACAGGTTGGAATGTGGCCCGAAAAAAGGGGGAAGAACCCGCGATTTCACCCTGTTATAAGAAGGGTTTTTGGAAAAGATTTTAAAAAAGGGAGTACAAAAAAATGGAAATGGAAAGGGTGTTTTTGGAGGATGAGATGAAAGAAATAGCCCGGGCTCGAGGGGGGAAAGGGGAGAATCAAAAAAGGGAAAAAGGGGGAGAAGGGGAAAGGCCCTGTCCGTTTCGGGGAGAACCCTGGGGATATGGGGAGGGGTCCCCCCAAAGGGTTGGAACTTGACCAGTTTTAGGGCCCCTAATTTCGAGCTCTATTTGGGCCCTAAAGATGAGTTCCCATACACCGAGTTCTTAGGTATGAAAAGCGACATAGTGTCCAGCGGACAACACCTGAACAGCGCAAAGGTTGGAGAAAAGGGGGTCCAATTGACAATGATTTGAGTTGCTGTAGGCCTCCACATCCCCAGACCCAACCAATCCAAACTTGTGGTAAGCTGAAGAAAAAGCGATTCGTAGCCAAGTTAGCCCGGCCATCTGACCAATTTTGGGAAAGTGAAGAAGAGCCCTGGAAAGATTTCGGGGGGACATGCTTAAATTGATCGAGAGACTGGGGGTTTTCGGGACAGACTAAACCCAAAGGGGATTTACAAATATAACAAAATAATAAAAATTTTGTTTTTTAAGAGTAAAAACAGAACAAATGCAGTTACATGGGGAAAAATCTCAGAACAAACAATCTAAATATTTAATGATTTCTTAAAATAATGGAGTCTCACGGTCAAAGTGTATGGAGGGGAAGTATGAATTTTTAAAAGGTAAAAGTTCAAAACATTGTTACCCTTTTGCTTGTCAGTGTATATACTGTATTTATCTCTAACTCCTGAAGATGGGGTTTAGCGGTGTTGTGGCTATCATGTTAGTATTTTAATTCGTGTCAGTTTATTGCTTAAAAGGGTTTTTCCGGGAAGTCCTTATCTGCTAAGAAAAAATTAACAAGGGGCTGAGTAAGAGAGCAGAGACACAGCCAAGCACAGAGCTCATAAGGGGGATCGTGTGAAATTTTCACTTTAAAAAAATCACCACAAATGGATTCGATCAAAAGACAACACCTTTTCTCCCGCCCCTTGAAGCCCCTTCATGTTCTCTGTCTTCAGAAAAAAAGCAGGATCTCTAAATAATCCACTAAACTGTGGATTCGTATACAAAAAACAACAATTTCTCCCCCGGTGCCTTTGAAAGCTTTTTCAGCCCCCTTTCATCAGAAAAGAAGTGTGCTCTGCCCCACCCGGCCACAGCCTTTCAGTTTATCTAATAGAAGCTTTAAGTAATAAGGGGCGGTAGGCACTTATTTCCCAAAATGCAATTTTTGTAATCACATATTTTTGAAAAGTGTTTTAAATACCCTTTTTGGAGGATCCCACGCAATTTTAATCGGGCAAAACCCCTTAAGCTGCAGTTTGGGGGGTCATTTGAGCACAATAAACCCGTTGATCAAATTGCGGGCCAATTTTCTGGGGGTAATTTATAACAGAAAAAATACGTGGCCATACCAATTTTTTGAACCATTTGACCAAAAAGAATTGTCAGCCCATTCTTCGGGGGGTTTTTCCCCACCCAATTCCTACAATACGGTAAGACACATTTATGTAGCTCTCATACCAAACAATGTCACAGTCCATGTGTTGTTATTCATGCCTTTTTCGTGAGAGGAGGTTAAGACACTTTTTTTCCCCACAGGCAGTTGCAGAGGGAAAAATTTTAAAGTGCGTGGAATCTTTTAAGCATAATTCAACACCCTTTGGGGCGCACCCAAAATGGGAAAAAAAATTTTTTATCCAGATTGACTCAATTTCTCAAAAAAAATCACATATTGTAATAAGTATGCTTTAAAACAAAAGAAATGCACTCAACAGTCTTCAGATTCGCCTTAGGCGCTTCAAGCTACTGGAGCTTGAAAGCGCATAAACAAACTTATTATCTCCATGGGCCCCGGAGATTTCCAGCACTGACCTGACCTGCCCTGCCCTAGTATTTTACTTAAAAGGGGGAAGAAAAATATATTTTTTTTCTTTTTTCACTGCCTAAGACACTTTCCACAAGGACACTTTTCACACATCTGAGCCCCTGTATATAGATGGGATTGGGCCCATTGTTTCTATATACGATTAACAATGGATTAATATATCTGTATGGACCTAATCTTTGAATTAGTGATCATTTTGTATGAAACCATTGTAGCAGTATGCTTTTATGCTTGGGAGTTGTGTGTTGCTGACCAGGCATCATTATTATTAATCGTTGCCACCAATGCATGAACTGTAAAATACAAAGCTTTACAATTTTTTTTGCATTGTTCATCTCCAGGGAAATCTCATCTATTTTGTTACTAGTTGTCTGATTAAGATATGTGAAGACACCACAGGGCTTTTTGTATTTGCTGTGTAGTCCATTTTAATAGGATTCAATAAAGGTTAGATTTTAGAACGTTTCTTAGGGGATTTGTTGATCTGTAGGGCCATGCGAAGAATGGATGGTGATGTCAATGGCCGGGATCATGGCAGGATCACCGGGTGAGGTGCTGGAGCGAGCCAGTTTACAAGGTAAGTTCTTTTTTCTATTTCCAATCATTCCTTTTGGACTAATGAACATTTTGAAGTCTTGGAACACTTCTTTAATCACTTATCCACAGGATAGATGGAAAATATCTGATCACTGGAAATCCCTTTAACTCCATTCTAGTGATCAGGGGGGATCCCTTTGACTCCCATCGACATCCAATCCAGTGATTAGTGGGGGTTTCTGACTCCCATTAACCCCATTTTAGTGATCAGTGGGGATCCCTTCAACTCCCATTGACCCCTATTCTCGTGATATGTGGGAGTCCCTTTGATTCCCATCGACCCCTTTTTACTACAGGGGAATTCCTTGACCCCATTTTACCCCCCTTCTGTAAATGTAGGTTTTCCTTCAAATTCCATCAATCTTATACATAATCATGGGACCCCTTTAACTTCTATTGACCCCCATTCTAGCGATTTGTGGGTGTCCTGTCAACTCCCGTTGAACTCCATTCTAGTGATCTGTGGAAAATCCCTTTTAACTCCCCTCCCCCCCCATTCTATGATCAGGGGGTTCCCTTTACCAACCTTCTAGTGATCTGTAGGGATCCTTTGACTCCCATTCTATTGATCAGTAGGGATCCTTTGACTCCCCTTGACCCCCATTTTTAGTGTCTTGGGGGGTCCCTTGACCCCCACTGACCCCCATTCTAGTAATCAGTACCGGTCCCTTTAACTCCCATCGACCCCTATACTAGTAATCACTGGGGATCCCTTCAACTCCCATTGACCCCTATTCTCGTGATTGTGAGGGCCTTTTGATTCCCCCGACCCCTATTTACTGCAGGGGGGAAATTTCCCTTTGACTCCCATTGACCCCCATTCTAGTAATATGTAGTGTTTCCTTCAATTCCCATCAACTCTTATACTAGTAATCAGTGGGGACCCCTTTAACTTCTATTGACCCCCATTCTAGCGATTTGTGGGTGTCCTGTCAACTCCCGTTGAACTCCATTCTAGTGATCTGTGAGAGTCCTTTCAACTCCCATCTACCCCTATTCTAGTGATCAGTGGATATCCCTTTGACCAACCTTCTAGTGATCTGTAGGGATCCTTTGACTCCCATTCTATTGATCAGTAGGGATCCTTTGACTCCCATTGACCCCCATTCTAGTGTCTTTTGGGGGGTCCTTCGACTCCACTGACCCCTTTCTAGTTTAACAGTAAAAAGCCCTTCAATTCCCCAAAACCCTATACTAGTAATCACTGGGGATCCCTTCAACTCCTATAGACTTCCATTCTAGTGATCAGAAGGGGTCCTTTCAATTCACATCGACCCTTATTCAAGTAATCAGTAGGGATCCCTTTGACTCCCATAGACTTCCATTCATTACAAAAGGGATCCCTTTGACTCCCATAATTTCCTTTTTAGTTTTTCAAAAATCCCCCTTTGCCTCCGTTGACCTCCTTTTTATTGACAGTGGTTCCCCCCCGGACCACCACGATAGACATTAATCACCTATCCTGAGGTAGGTATAAATTCTAAAAATGGGGGAAAAGCCTTTTAAAATTTTTTCCTGGAAACCGAAGCCACTTCACAGGTAGGAATACCTGGAGCACTCTCGGCGGGTTTTACCGGGGCCCTGAGACCACCCCACAATGGGAATTTTTTTAATTCGTTTAAGAAGGTCAACACCCCCAAAGCCGTGGAGCCCTTTCGAACGTGAACCTGATGGCCATTTTTCATACCGCAAGTAACCTCAAAAATTTTGCGGCATTTATCAAACGATAATCAATGGGCCAAATGGTTTTTCGGGGGGTCACAACTGAAACATGACCAAGACTACTCTCTCTATTCCTACCCTAAATGTGCTATATGGAAAATACAGTATGTCATTGGGTTACTAAAAAGCATCAAAACTGTCCATGAAAACCTTGCTCTGCCATTTGCTTTACTTTTCGTACTTCACTTTAAAAAAGGGTTTGGTCTTAATTTTCCAAAACCACCCAAGCAATACAATCAGATGAATCAATTTTCCCTACACGGAGGGTGATACCTGACGGCCATCACTGTAAAAAAGGACTTTCCCGTAGATCTATTACTGGCGCAGTGTTGCGGTATACACTATTTAGGCATGCCCTATGGTGGCTGAGAATTGCATTTGCGATATTGACAGGTCAAAATCTGTAACAATCGTAGTAGTTTTTCCCGGTTTATCGCCCACCCACTCGCTGTGTCTCTGGTGATCATTTTCCTAATCACTGCAGTATCTACACCGACCCTGGGAAAAATCTGAGCTTTCATATAAGGTCCACTCTATCTTGTGCAACATCCTGACGGTGATGAGATGGATCTGCTTCCCATGGCACTTTCAGGCTTTAGTGGGAAAGCATTCATCAACACAATAAGCCTGGGGCGTGAACATGACCGACCTCTTCACAGCAAGGCCAGACTGCAGTGTTCTTCATCTCACCATTGTCTGCTCCTGCTATGGGTTAATAACCCTATTATGAGGTTTCATCAGGAATTCTCACACTTTGTTTTTGCAATGGGGGACGGGCACCTTCGGGAATCAACTGAAGCTGGAGATGGGGAAGGTCATTGGTCGCAGAGTGTGTTATAGTAGGAGATGTGCCTGATATCACATGTATGCTATACCTTGTAGTCTGGTTTCATAGAAGAGGAAGGAAAGAATTTTGGAAAGGTTATCCAAAATGCTCAGTGATGAATCAAGCCGGAAGGTGGATACTCTGGGTCACTCACAGGTTTTAGGGCTATGCAATACCTCTAAAGAAGCATTTAAGCTGTATACAATATATGAAAAAAACTTTGAGATTCTTAGTTCACATATTTTGATCAAAAAATGCTTAAGCCACCCCCGACTCCAAGCCGGGTGTGGCTTAAGCATTTTTTGATCAAAACATGTGAACTAAGAATCTCAACGTTTTACTCACAGGTATTAGCATGAAACCTCACCAGGGAGCAGAGTCTTCGACGCCTCCTGGTTTTCTCGCTGTACAGGGATTAAAGTGGTTTTGCCACGAAGTAAAATTGACGTGTGAAGCTTGCAAAGGAAATAACAAACATTTTCACCATTCATTATTATTAAAAATTCTGCACCGTTTTTGTTTTAGCTGCAACTTTAGTGATCCATTGTTTACAGCTCGTCTCCAGGGGATACGACCAGGGCTGAGAGCTCCTCAGTCCCGGTTGCACATGCTCAGACATCACCTCTCCTCTCAGGCAGCTACTGAGTGTTCAAACCCCAAGTGCTGTCACTCTACTCCCATCCTCTGTCCTCCTTAGTAATTAGTCAAACAGTGCAAATAAATAAAAAAGAAACCTCAATCAGGTTTGTGCATTGATAAAGAGAAATAAAATCCACAGGTTTGGTTCCTGCAGGCATTTGAACCAAGGACCCTTGTGCCTGGAGGCAAAAACTTTACCTCTCAGCTACTCACTGCTCTATACATTAACAGACCTTTCTTTGACTACAGAGAGGAAAGGCCTGGTGATGTCATCCTGCTGGGTCACATAATATGCAATGCAAACATATCACACACGCCCCCTTCTGAACACACAGAGCTGAAGAGCTGGATGCAGGAGGTATGAGATGAGATCGTGGCAAAACCCTTTAGGAAAATGTTCACACGGCTGATTTTGACACTTTTTTTTGGGAGAGATTCCGCTCCCAAAACAGCATCTAAAAAGCCTCCAATATGCCCTCAGTTCATTTTCATTGATTCCTATGTAAAACAGTGTTATAGTTCACAGAGGACAAAGTTTTTCCGCGCTTCTTTGGAAACCATTTTGGGCGCTGAAAAAGAAGCGTCAGGTCAATTCTTGAAGCGTTTTCAGTATTTAAAATTGCCATAGGACTCAATGGAAAGCTTCAAAACTTCATCCAAAACCTTGGCGCGTTCTTAGACGCATTTCTCAGTGCGTTTTTTGCCCTGGATATTAATTTGTATGGATGAAAACAGTGTTGAAAACCTCATCCAACACCTCATTAAAAACCTCTTCTGAAGAAGCGTGTTTCAGGCGAGGTTTTGGGCGCTGAGCATACCTTAAGGTTCATATTGCTGCTTTTGATGCTGTTTTCGGCGCTTTTTTTTTGGAGCGTTTCCGCTCCCAAAACAGCATCTAAAAAGCCTCCGAAATGCCCTCAGTTCATTTTCATTGAATCCTATGTAAAACAGTGTTGTAGTTCAGAGAGGATGAAGTTTTTACGCACGTTTTCGGCGCTTCTTTGGAAACTGTTTTGGGCACTAAAAAAGAAGCGTCATGCCAATTCTTGAAGCGTTTTCAGCATTTAAAATCCCCATAGTGATCAATGGAGAGCTTCAAAACCTCATCCAAATCGTTGGCGCGTTTTTAGATGTGTTTTTCGGCGGGTTTTTTGCCCTGGCTATTAATTTGTATGGATGAAAACAGTGTTAAAAACCTTGTCCAAAACCTCGTAAAAAACAACTTTTGAAGAAACGTGTTTCAGGCGAGGTTTTGGGTGCTGAAAAATCAGCGTCCAAATATGCCCCATGAATATACCTTTAATTGATTCCTATGTAAAACAGTGCTGTAATTCACACTGGACAAGGTTTTTACGTACGTTTTAGGTGTTTCTTTGTTCTGGGCGCTGAAAAAGATGGAGTCATGTCAATTATTGAAGTGTTTTCAGTGCTAAAAATCCAAATAGGAACCAATGGAAAGCTTCAAAACCTCGTCCAAAACCTTATCACGTTTTTAGACACTTTTCTCAGCGTGTTTTTGATGAGTTTTTGGAGCGTTTTTCGCCGTGGTTTTTGCCTTGGCTATTAAATTGTATGGGTGAAAACAGTGTGGAAAACCTCACCCAAAACCCAAAACCTTGTCCAAAAACATGCCAAGAAATGAAACACGTCTAAAACCTTTTCTGAAGAAGTGTGTTTCAGGCGAGGTTTCCATGGTGTTTTTTGCGCTGAAAAATCACTGTCCAATTAAGCCGGGTGAGATTGCACTGCAAGGGGATTCCCAAGTCGTTGTCCCCACATGCGGTGACAGCTGACATCCAGGCAGAGGCGTACTTGAAGCTTCTAGGCCCTAATGCAAATAGTGAAATGGGGCTCCTCAACTACCATATGCCATTTACAATGCTGGTGTCTCCTTATGTGGCAGAAAGGTTTTTGGGCCCCCTCAAGCTGCAGGTCCCAGTACCGACTGCTACCTCTGCACCCCCCTAACTTCGCCCTTGCATTCCGGGGCTGTCCCGGAGGAGCAGATGAGAAGCCTAGTCAGACAGTTTACAGGTCAAGGCAAGTGGAGTTCTTTCATGATAACAGACAAAATCACAGAAAAAATGGGACATAAATTACTAAAATACTACAAAACTACAATTACCGTTCAATGGCTGGAAATTACACTGAATCCCAGCAGCAGGCATCTCTGGCCCATGTGCTACATGGGAAAGATATAGCAGGTGCCGGTCAGTAAAGGGATTTTGCCACGCAGTAAAATTGACGTGTGAAGCTTGCAAATGAAATAACAAACATTTTCACCATTCTTTATTATTACAAATTCTGCACCATTTTTGTCTTAGCTGCTCCTTTAGTGATCCATTGTTTACAGCTCGTCTCCAGGGGATACGACCAGGGCTGTGAGCTCCTCACTCCTGGTTGCACATGCTCAGACATCATTTCTCCTCTCAGGCAGCTACTGAGTGTTCAAACCCCAGGTGCTGTCACTCTACTCCCGTCCTCTGTGCTCCTTAGTAATTAGTCAAACAGTGCAAATAAATTTAAAAAAGAAACCTCAATCAAGTCTGTGCATTGATAAAGAGAAAATAACACAGGTTTTGTTCCTGCAGGGATTTGAACCTAGGACCCTTGTGCCTGGAGGCAAAATCTTTACTTCTCAGCTATACACAATGCTCTACATAAACAGACCTTTCTTTGACTACAGAGAGGAAAGGCCTGGTGATGTCATCCTGCACGGTCATATGATATGCAATTCAAACAAATCACACACGCCCCCTTCTGAGCACACAGAGCTGAAGAGCTGGATGCAGGAGGTATGAAATGAGATCGTGGCAAAACCCTTTTAATGAGCAAATGCTCTAGATACCAGTTCACACCAGCATGCAAAAAGCGACAGTATAACACATGGGGAGAATGCACAAATAAAACAATACCGATGAAATTGTATATAGATAAAGCGATACAAAGGGTAACAGCATTTATACAGGTACACCATGCTGGGATACAGCCAATAACGTCCATAATATTCAAATGGGCAGGGTGTCCTGCACAAAATACTTGTACCCTAAGATCCCCAGTATTTTATGGCAAAAAAATTATAACATACTGGAAAAATATCAAATATGAGGTATTAGTTGATACAGGAGCTACAATGCGCAAGCTTGCAAGCTAACAGACAAGCCAAAAGTGAGGACAGACCATTCTTGCCATTGACTCCTGCAAATAGGGGAGAGCTCCCGCACTTCTGGGAAAGCTGGCAAGTCTCCCGGTCAGAACACATGCATAAATCACCCTATATTTCCCCCTATATACTGCTATAGACTGCATCTGTATTCACAGTGTAATATATATATTGATGCACTCCAAGATGACACAGTATAATGTCTTGCGGCTGAATAAGCAGAAGAAGCAGAACAATCAGCTGAGGAGGAAGATTTATTAGGAATCAATGTTGGGCTTCACAAAGGCTCAGTAGGGAGGCAGCATATAGATCCATCAGCACTTCTGTCTGCTACCCTGTTTCTTGTACAGTATTTATTGGTCTATGGATGAAGTGACTGGGAATATTACACTCATCCCATTTACAGCTAGTCTCCGTACAGAGCGGGTCAGCTCCCGTCCACAGGTCACAGGTATTTCATCTATCAGCTGCTAAGACGCTCCACGAGTCACTGCCGCCTCAAAACATGTGCTGGACCATTAGAGGGAGGAGGAAGGAAGGGAGAACTGCTGGGTAATGGCTTCTATCCAAATCTCAGGTTCAGTGACCGGTGAAGGGATTACAGAACTGTTCTTATGCTCTTAATGCATTGGACATAGAATATTTATGTTGGGTTCCGCGGTAAAGGGGTTTTCTCTGTACAGATGTCCAACTGTATCAGTATCCTAAATGGTATATATACATCCAAACCAAAGAGCTGGATGGTGATGTTTAAAGGGAACCTGTCAGGTGGTTTATGCTCTCCGGAGAGCAGGATGTGATCGAGGAGAGAAGCTGAGCTCAGGGATATATAGGGTTATATGATAGAGGAGAGAAGCTGAGCTCTGTGATATATAGGGTTATATGATAGAGGAGAGAAGCTGAGCTCTGTTATATATAGGGTTATATGATAGAGAAGCTGAGCTCTGGGATATATAGGGTTATAGGACAGAGGAGAGAAGCTGAGCTCTGGGATATATAGGGTTATAGGACAGAGGAGAGAAGCTGAGCTCTGGGATATATAGGGTTATATGATAGGGGGAGAGAAGCTGAGCTCTTTGTTTTATAGGGTTATATGATAGAGGAGAGAAGCTGAGCTCTGGGATTAATAGGGTTTTATTGATAGAGGAGAGAAGCTGATGCTCTGTGATATATAGGGTTTTTATGATAGAGGGAGAGAAGCTGAGTCTGTGTATATAGGGTTATATGATAGAATAGAGGAGCGAGCTATGTTGGTATAGGGTTATTGATACAGGAGAGGAGCTGGAGCCCCTGTGATATATGGGTTATATGATAGAGGAGCTGAGCTCTGTGATATATAGGTTATATGATAGAGGAGAGGAGCTGAGCTCTGTGATATTTAGGGCTATATGATAAAGGAGAGAATCTGAGCTCTGTGATATAAAGGGTTATATGATAGAGGGACAGAAGTTGAGCTCTGTGATATATAGGGTATGATAGGAGAGAAGCTGAGCTCTGTGATATATAGGGTTATATGATAGAGGGAGATGAGCTGAGCTCTGTGATATATAGGGTTATATGATACAGGAGAGAAGCTGAAGCTCTGTGATATTTTAGGGTTATATGATAGAGGAGAGGGCTGAGCCCTTTTATTATATAAGGTTATTTGATAGAGGAGAGAAGCTGAGGCTCTGGTGAATATAGGGTTATAATGATTTGGGAGAGGGAAACTGAGCTATGTGACATATAGGGTTATATGATAGAGAGAAGCTGAGCTCTGTGGGTATATAGGGTTATATGATGAGGAGAGAAGCTGAGTCGTGATTTTTAACAAAAAATTTTTAAGGGATATATTTTTAACAAAAAATCTACTTTTAAAATATTTTAAAAAAAATTTTCCTCTTTTTTATTAAATTTTAAAAAAACTCTCTTTATATTTTTTTAAAAAAACTACTCTTTAAAAATATTATAAAAAAAACTCTCTTGAAAAAATTTAAAAAATTTTTTTTCATTTTTTTAAATAAAAAGGGGGGGGGTTTCTTTTTATATTTTAAAATTTTTTTTATAATATTATAATAAAGGGGGCTCTTTAATTATTGGGGGCTTTTTTAAAAAAAAATTCTACCTTTTTTAAAAAGGGGGAAAAAAAAAAAAGGGGGTTTTGGGTTATATTAAAAAAAAAACCCTTTTTTTAAAAAGGGGAAAATTAAAAAAAAATTTTAAAAATTTTTTTTTTTAAAAAAAACCCCTTTTTTTTGGGAAAAGGGAGGAGTTTGGGTTTTTTTGGTTTTTGATGGGGGAGAGGGAGGGAAATTTTTATTTTTTTTAAGAGGAGAGGTTTTCTTTTTTTTTGGGGTTTTTGTAAACTGCGGGTTTTATAGGGTTTAAAAGGGGGCGGCTGGGGTTTTTTTTTTTAAAGAACCTCTTATAAATTTTTAAAAAAAGGGGGGAAACTTTCCCAGGGTTTGGGTTTTTGTGGGGGAGTTTATTTGGGGGTTTGGGTTTGGGGGGGGAAAAGGTGGTTTGGGAAAAATTTTGGGGGTTTTTATTACCCCCCTTTTTTTTGTTACGGAAAAGGGAATTTGGTAATTTAGTTTTTTTAATTTTTTTCCCCCCGGGGGGAAAAGGGGTTTCGTTTTTTGGGGGGGTTTTTTAAAAATTTTTTGGGGGGGGGGGCCCCCTTTCCCCTTTTTCCCCTTTTTTCCCTTTTTTGCTTTGGGGATTTTTTTTTTTTGGATTATTTTTTTTAACCGTTTCCCATTTTAAGTTTTTCTGTTTTTTTAAAAAAAATCCTTCCCTTTTTCCCTTCTGCGGGGCTCACCAAAAACTTTTTTGGGATTCAGGTTTCTTTGGGTTTTGTTCCTTAAAAAAAGGGATTTTCAACGAATTCGGGGAGAAAGAAAAAAGGAAAATTTCAGGGGGCCCCCCCGGGCCAACATAAATTCCCCCAAAACCCCAAATTGGGAAAAAGGCTATCTTAAGAGAGTCCAAAAAGGGAAACTTTTTCCCCCTCTGGGGTTTTCCCCCCCAAATTTAGAGAAATGCTTCCCGGGGGGGGAAAAAAAATTTTAAATGTTTGGAAAAACAAATTTCCGTCTAAAAAAAAAAAACCCCAAAAGATTAAAAACAAAATTTTAATAAAAACCCAAATCTTTTTTTAGGAAAAACAAAACATGGGCCCTTCTCCGCTATGACAGGCCAAAAAAAACCCAAAAACCCCCAAATTTTTGGCTTAAAACGTCCCGGGTTCTTTAAAATTTTTTATCCCCGGGTTTTTCCCCCAGGGGGGGAGAAAAATTTTTAAAAAAAAAAGGGGGTTAAAAAAAACCCCCCAAAAAAAAGAAAGCATGAACCTAAAGGTTTTCTCTCACCCTTAAAACCCAAAAAACCCCCGTCATCTTCAAAACCCCCCCAAACCCAAAATTAACAATAAAACCCTTTTGGGGGCCAATAAAAATTCCTTTCCAAAAAAAAAATCTAAAAAAAGAGAGAAAGGGGGAAAATGGAAAAAGGAGGGGCGGGGCCCAAAAAGGGTTCAAAAAAATAAAAAGGGGGAAAAAGCCCCTTCAAGTAAAGGTTTCAAAAAAAGCTTAGGCCAAAACCCCAAAAAACAGCTCCCCCTTGCAAAGGGGAAAACCCTTGGGAAAACCCCAAAAGGCCCCCTGGAAAAGCTTTTTTCCCCAAAGTTAAAACCTTCCCCTTTTTGGGGGGGGAAAAAAAGGGGGTGTTTTAAGAAAGAATTTCCGACCCAAAAAGGTTGAGCAAACCGGTTTAAATTGTGTTTTTTTCCCTGTTTAACTAACCCCCAATTGCAAAAAAAATCTTGCCCCGGAACCCAAAGGTAATTGCCGGGTGGGAGTCGACTTTTTTGGAATTTGCCCCGGGGACTAAAAAATTTTCCCCAAAAGCGTGGACCGAATTATTTTGGCCCAACGAAGATTAAATTATTTTTAAAAATGACAAAAAAAAAATTTTTTTTTTGGGGGGCCCCCAAAAATAAATAAAATTGGGATTAGCGGGTATAAAAAAAAGGGGTCGCCCCGGGAAAGATTAAAGACTTGGGGTTTCGGGTTAGAAAGTGCCTTTTTTAAAGACTTCAACCTTCCCAAAGCCCCCAAAAAGGGAAAGGCCAAAAAAAACCTCCCCTTTACAAAAAAAGGGCGGGCAAAAAGGAAAACCCCTTTTGGACTGAGAAACCTTGTAAGTAAAGGTGAAATGGGGGTGAAAATTTAAATGGATGCGGGGGGGGGGCTGAAAAAAGGAAAACAAGGCCCCTTTTTTTTTTTTTGGGATTCTAGGGACGGGGAAAAAAAAGAAAGTGGCCCCCTTTTTAAAAAACTTCTTTAACTTTTTTTGGGTTTAAAAAACCCAAAAATTTTGGGGGTAACCTTTTAAAAGGGGTTTTCCTCCTTTTGAAACAAAAAGAAAGGGAACAAAAAGCCCTTTTTGGGAGGCCTTCCCATAAGATCACCCAGGGAAATTTTGGGGCGGGGAAAGAATTTCAAAACCCCCCGCAAGTGGGTGGAAATTTGGGCCCCCCCAAAAAAGGGGGGGAAGGGGGTTCTTAAAATTTTAAAGTGAACCTTGGAGGGGTTACCCCCTTCACCAGAATTTTTTAAAAAAATTAAAACCCAAAAACCCATGGGGGGGAGTGTCAATTTTCAGTTACTCCATGTCTCTCCCCCTGGGAAGTTGTCACAAAGGGATGGCCCCCCGTGCTGTGCCCAAGGTGTGTTATTTTTGTTATCAGAAGGGCAATAGAAAAGGCCCCGGTGTATGATAATAGCGAAAAAGCAAAAGGTCTCTGCAAAAATGTTCTTTGGATCTTCGGTATAAGGGAGAAAAAATACATACACTCTTAAACAATGTGGTGTAGGACCCCCGGAGAAGAGATGGTAATTTTTTTCACCTTACGGAAAAAATCCCCAAAAATCCCTACCCGTTAATTGAAAGTGACCAGATTGATGATAAAAAAGAAATTCCCCTTGAAGCTGTTATTCTTCCCCCCTTGAGCACCTGGAAGGAAAATTTTATGGACATAAGGACATCCTTTTTTGGCCCGGGGGAATTGGGAGTTTAAAAAGGTAGTAAAAATTTGTTGCCCCCTAGCACAAAAACTTACTGGTGGGTTCTTGGCAAATTGTTGTTTGGATGGAAAACCTTAAAAAATTTTAAGTAATTTTTAAAATTTTGGGGAAAATGGTGA
Source organism: Phyllomedusa bahiana (assembly GCA_025379985.1). Classification (NCBI taxonomy): domain Eukaryota; kingdom Metazoa; phylum Chordata; class Amphibia; order Anura; family Hylidae; genus Phyllomedusa; species Phyllomedusa bahiana. The sequence continues at coordinate 44,293 of JAODAL010012950.1, read as the reverse complement.
AAAAAAGTGTATATTGGGTAAAAGGGATTTTTTAAATTTGTAAGGGAGAATTTTGCTTAGTAATTAGGGGGGCGGTGTTTTACAAACAAGAGCGAAACGAGTAGCCTTGTCCCTAGAAGATAAAGGTTTATCAAAAAATGGGAAAAGAATGCTTTAAGGGGTAATTTAACCTTGGGTCACCCCTTTCCCCTTTGGGTGAAGACAGGTTCCAAAACCGGGAACAAGCATTATCCAGATTCAATTTCCTTTTAAGTACACTAAGAAACAAGCCCGAGATGAAAGATAATATGTGGCCCTTTATGGAAAAGAATTTTCAAGGACCCCGCAGAGCCCGTCCCCCCTTTGAAGAGCTGAGAATGGGTTTTATTTTCCCTTTTGGGTGTTTCATTTCCCCCGAAAAAACCCAAAACCCGTCAGGGTGGTGTTTGACTCAGTGCAAAGCATCATGGGTATCCCTGAACGACGTTCTCTAAAAGGGCCCGAACGACCAACAGCTTTAGGATGTTTTTGAGATTCAGAAAGGAAGAAGTGCATTTTCCCCGAATTGGCTTTTTTCCTGTTTCATTACGAGAAGACCACCCAAATTACTAGGTTTCTTGGAAAAGGGACAATGAATAACAAGGAAATGAACGAAAACCGCAGAAGGGCAGTTTCCCCGGTAAACATCCTTCACTGCTGTCGCTAATTTTTGGCCCGCAAAGGATTTCTGTTTTGGATGGGGAGTCAGAGTTTGGGAAGGGGTGTCGTACTTTGTTGAAAAAGACTTTTTGTGGACGACGCACTAAATCCCGCCCCCAGCAGAAGAAGCCATGACTGCTCAAAAAGGGCCAAGGTATGCTGTCTAAAGCTTGTCTGCGTTACACAAAAATTTCCTCCCCGTACGCTGTCATGAAAGCCCTTTGCCCCCGGTGTGCCCCAGAATTTAGAGATTGACCTTGGCTAGACGACCTCCAGTGCGAGAAGTTGGGTTTTAGATGGGACTTGTTTAAAGATTTTTGGCTTCCAGATTAAATTTTAAGACAAAAACCATTTACTAAAAAGTGGAGCTTCATGGGAAACAGCCCATATGTCCCCCTGGGCTTTGTGCACCTTTTATTACAGGGGAAATTCCTACTAAGACAGCTCCAGAAACTATTGAGGATGGGATGCTCCACTGCCCCCTTGACAAGCAGCGAAGTGGGGGTCTGGAAAGAATCCTGACGCCCTTTGGGCAAAAATTCAATACCCCGTTTTCTACTTCCAGCATCTCTTTCCACAAGCCAGAGAAAGGGAAGCCACTATTCTGATGCTCAATGGGCTATCGCTGCTTGCCTACCCAAGGTAATTGACATTGCGTAAAGTTCATGTGGGTTCCCGTTTGGAAAGGCTAACTAGTCCCAAACCCGAGCACCCCACCCCAAGACTTGAATTTGTGGCGCTGTACTTGCTGTGAGATGCAGACTTTATTCGCGTGAGTTGTATTTAGTGGATGACATTCAGTTTACATGACAGCCCAAGGTTGTCCCGGTTTCTAACAAAAAACTAAACGCTTTATGTTATGTCAGTAAAAAGCATCGAAAGGATTAGGAAATTTAACCCTAAGGTGGCATTTTTCCTTACCTCAACCTGAGAAGTGCCCCCCAGACCGTGTTGTTGGGCCCCTTTCCAAATTTTGGCTGAAGGTCCCAGAGTTCTTGTGAACGGAGAAAAAAAAATTGAGAAAACGACTTAGTTCCAGGACCCCGACAACGATTGAGATTTGTTGAAGTGAGTCCCCCATACCCGTCGAAAGGGGTTCGGCTTGAATTGTCACGTTTGAAGTTTTCCCGTGGCTAAAGCTCGTACGCACCCCCGCAAGGGTTGTCACATCGCGCGTGCTTTTACGTTGGACTTACACTAAGTGGATGTTAGTGATAGTAACGTGCGCAGAGTGCCTTTATGAACAAAAGATTTATAAACAAAAAGGGCATTCCAAAACCAGCCCTTTGTCAAAATTAAACCCGTAGTCACGTACAACGGCTTTTAAAATTTCATTGATCAATTTTTATCAGGCTTTTTTTGAAATCCCGCTTTGGGATTATCTACATTGAATGTTCCTTTTATTGTTTTAAGTTATTGTTTGTTTTTTTATTACATTTGTCTTTCAGGTTCCCGAAGCATTATTTACAAAGACATGATTTATATTATGTTGTTTATGTGTATTGAAATCAAGGATTTAGAGGGGAGTATGCTGTCACAGTTATATTTATGTATGTGCAAAGTTATGTTTTCTTTTTACTATGTAATGCTGCCAAGTGGTTTAAAGGGTTTTTTGGTTTTTTTTTTTCCGTGCCCGCTCCTTTAATTAATTTTCCCCTGTACTTTTTTTCCTCTTTCCCCCTCTCTTTCTCGTCCTTTTTTTCTCTGTCCCAGCTTGGCTGCAAGAGACTTAATGATTTCATGTGATGTAGCATTTGTTTTTAACCCCCCATGGCATACAGTTCTTCAAGGTAAATCCTTAAAAATGTACCTTTAAGCAAAATCCATTTCATCTTCTTACTGCAACTGGTCACGTGGAACTTATTGTAGCGAGTTCACTGTTACCCTTTGGTATAAATTTTAGAATCCTTCACAACCTTCGGGCTTCTCTAAGTATATTGTGGGGAGAATAATTAAAATAGGGTTTTATGTAGGGGGAAAAAAGCTGAGCTCTGATTATAGGATTATTGATAAGGAGAGAAGGAGTCTGTGTATATAGGGTGATTGATAAAGGAGAGGGCTGAGCTCTGTGATAATAGGGTTATGTGATAGAGGAAGAAGCTGAAATTGTGTATCGGGTTAATGATAGAGGAGAGGAGCTGAGCTCTATGATATATAGAGTTATATGAAGAGGGGGAGAAACTGAGCTCTGTGATATATAGGGTTTTAGATAGAGGGGTGAGCTCTGTGATAAAAGGGTTATATGATGGAGGGGAGAAGTGAGTTTTGGATATTAGGGTTTTTTGATAGAGGGAGGGGCGGAGCTTGTGTATATTTGGGATATGATAGAGGAGAGAAGGATCTGTGTATATGGGTTTATGTTTAAAAGGGAGAAATGAGCTCTGTGATATATGGATTTATGTAGAGGTAGAGGAGCAAGCTCTGTGATATATAGGGTTATATTTTATAGGGAGAGGAGTGAGCTTTGAATATGGGGGTTTTTGATAGAGGAGAGGGTGAGCTCTGTGTAATAGGGTTATATGATAGAGGGAGAAGTGAGTCTGTGATATATGGGTTATATGATAGAGGGGGAGGCTGAGCTCTGTAAATTATGGGGGTTATTGAAAAGGGGAGGAGCTGAGCTCGTGATATAAGGTTATATGAAGAGGAGGGGAGTGAGCTTTGATATAAAAAGGGTTTATGATAGAGGAGAGAAGTGAGCTCTTGATATATAGGGTTTTGATAGGGGGAGAGAGTGAGCTTGTGATTATAGGTTATATGATAGAGGGAGAAGCTGGCTTGTGATATAAGGGTTTTTGATAGAGGGGGGGAAAAGTGGCTCTGTAAATTTTTATAGGGTTATATGATGAGGAGAGAGTGAGTCTTGATATTGGGTTATTGAAAAGGGGAGAGGAATTTGGGTTGTGATTATAGGGTTATAGATGGGGGAGAGAGCTGAGCTTGTGATATATAGGGTTATATGATAGAGGGGGGGGGGGGGGGGGGGAAAAACGGGTCTGTGATATTAGGGTTATATGATAGAGGAGAGAACTGAGTCTTGATTATGGGGTTATTGTGGGGAGAAGTGAGTTTGGGATATTTTAGGGGTTATTGATGAGGAGAAGTGGTTGTGATATATAGGGTTTTGATGGGGGAGAGAAGTGAGCTCTGTGTATTATTTTGGGTTATATGTTGGGAGAGGGATGAGCTCTGTGATATATGGTTTATTGATGGGAAAAGAGAAGCTGAGCTCTGTGATATATAGGGTTTTTGATAGAGGGAGAGGGCTGAGTCTTGATATATAGGGTTATATGATAGAGAAGTGAGCTCTGTGATATTAGTTATATGATGAGGGGAGAAGCTGAGATCTGGATATAAGGGTTATTGATGAGAGAAGCTGAGCTAAATAATTAATTAGAGTAAAGGCAGGGAAAAAACGATTTAAATAAAGTTACCCGGTTCAATGATTTGGAGCCTAAAGGGTTTTACTCTGCAAAGGATGCAAAACTCCTTTTGTTTGCTGTTAGAGCAATGACACAACATATGCAATTATAGTGTTGGCCCCCCAATGATAAACCCCCATGCTATGCCCTAGGGGGTTGAAAAAGAGTTTGGATGTTGTTTAATTTGCAGATACAATAATCCCAGTTTTGAACATTAAAGGGCTCCGGGAAAAAAGGGGTTTCCTCGGACCATGCCCCTCCCCCCGCCCCGAAGGCGTTGGAAAGTCTCTCCTGCCAGGGATCTGGACCTGCAGTGGCCCCAAACCAGAGAAAATGTCATCCCCCAAACTCCCCCCAGTGAGCAGTCGGGTTTTTAACACCTTGACTGTATTACAGTCCTGTGTCTGTGTGAGGGGGTTTTTTGGTGAACACGAGCAGCCATTTCGCTGGAGAAATTTTTCTGTAAGGGGGGGCCCCGGGGAGGGAGGTTTTTGGTAAAGAAAATGCCTGGTCGCTCGGTTTGCGGGCAGCCAGGGCCCATCGTGGCGGAACCACAGCCTGGAAATCCCGACCAGGTTTTGGCTTTGGGAGGTTTGGGTGAAGTGTTTTTCTGTCCCACCGGGAAAAAGAAGGTGGCGCCGGATGGGGGTTGGGTGAGGTAAACCTGGTGGAAGGGAAGGGTAGACTGGGTTGCTGGTGGGGGGAATCAGCGAGAGTGTCTGGGATGGGGATGGTGCTTGCTCTGTGCCCCGTCACATTGGGCAGCAGAGGGCGCTTGGGTTTGGGAAGTGGCGGAGGAGGAAAAGGAGAAAATGTCCGGGGTTGGAAACCCAGGCCCGTGTGGGCCCTTTTTTTCCCGTGATCTTCCACGGCAAAGTCTCTTCTGCCGGGCCCTCACCATCCACAGTAGTATTCAGCTGCAATGTACAGCTGGGCTCCGGATGCAGCAACTGGGATATTAGCTAGCGCTAATCCGGGTCACTTCACCACCTGGATCGAAGAACGAGCCCTTGATGTAGGTGGTGGAAAGAAAGATGGCTCTCTCTTTGTCTAACCATCGGAACCCCACAAAAGGTATTGTGGGTTACTGATGACTGCCATGGTAGCCAGAGGCCAAATTAAGGCCAGAGTGTGCCAACTATAGAAGCCAAAGGGCCCGTAGAGGTGGTTGTAATAGACTACCTGTCATAGGATATTACAGCAATACGTATTGTGTTTTTAAATTTGAAAATGATTATTGTATATTTTGTTTTAGTGGAACAAAAAACTAGAAGTGAAAATACAGTTAAAAATGAACATATAAGAAAAAAACAAAAACCTCCTTGTTTGTCCATCAAATGCACCTTATTTTCTGAAAAAAAATGAATAATTAAAGGTTTCACTGTGTCCATAACAATCCATAAAAATAAGTTAGTTTACTCCGTATAGAGAATGCTACAAAAGTATAATAAAAAACAACCATGCCAGAATTTTATTTTTTGGATCATTCATCCTCACAAAAATCGGAATATTAGGCCTATTGACAACTTCCCTAGAACCTTCAGGAGACTCCAAGGAATAGAGGAGTTCAACCAGAAGTCTCCTGCACCTGCCGATAAATCTGGTGATGCCAGGATATTGCGCCATAAGAGGTGTTTAAAAAAGAAGGGCGGGCCCGGGTTTCATTATATTCAGCTACGTCGCCGGAACATCCCTTTTGCAAAAAGTTTTTGTGTGTTCCCATGTATGGGGGCAATGTAACAGCTACCGCCCCGGCCCCTCTCTGCCCCAAAAGCCCAAAGCTTTTTGTATGCGAGTGTGTTTCTCATCCATATTACTGCAATGCAGTAACAAAGGTGATATCCACACATTCACAACTAACCAAAGATTGTAGAAGCACCAAGTCCCCTAAGGAATTTTCTTAATTTATGAAAGGCACCCAAAATGCCCCAAAAAGTGACACATACAGCGTCACTCAGCTTTCCTACCATGGCAAATTTGATATCAGTGGGTGTGTAAAAAGGCGGTGTGTTATGTAGAAGGGTGTGATGTGTAAAAGGAGGTGTTATAATAAAGGGGGTGTGGTGTATTAAAGGGGTGTTAAGAAAAAGGGGTGTGGTGTATAAAAGGGGGTGTGGTACGTAATAGGGTTGTTATTAAAAAGGGGGTGTGGTATGTAAAATGAGGGTGTGGTACGTAAAAGGGGTGTTATGAAAAAGGGGGTTCGGTATGTAAAGGGGATGTGGTACATAAAAGGGGTGTGGTATTGAAAAAGGATGTTATGGAAAAGGGGGTGTGGTATGTAAAAAGTGGTTGTGGTAGTTTAAAAAAGGGGGGTTTTGAAAAAAGGGGGTTTTGTGGGTTTTATGTAAAATGAGGGTGTGGTACGTAAAAGGGGTGTTATGAAAAAGGGGGTTCGGTATGTAAAGGGGATGTGGTACAAAAAAGGGGTGTGGTATTGAAAAAGGATGTTATGAAAAAGGGGGTGTGGTATGTAAAAAGTGGGTGTGGTACGTAAAAGGGGTGTTATGAAAAAGGGGGTGTGGTATGTAAAAGGGAAAAGGGTAAGTAAAAAAAAGGTTTGGGAAATAAAAGGGTTGGTATTAGAAGCGGTGTTATTAAAAAGCGGGTGTGGTATTTAAAAGGGGTGTGGTATGTAGAAGTGGTGTTATGAAAAAAGAGGTGTGGTATGGAAAGGGGGTGGGGTTTGTAAAAAGAGGGTGTGGTACATAAAAGGGCTGTGATATGTAAAAGCAGTGTTATCAGAAATGGGGTGTGGTATGTAAAAAACGGGTGTGGTATGTAAAATAGGCATGGCTCATGCACACACTTTCCATATGGCAATTCAACTGTAGTGGCCATTGCAGAGACTGTGATCAGCCGATAGTAACAGCCACTGTTTGCTGAGGAGAAGTTGTGAGACAACTTTTAAATCTTTTAACAATATTTATAATTTAAAGTTTAAAAAGGGGGCCTTAAAGGCCCGAGGGCTATGAAAACTGCAAAATTTTCCCCACCCTGAGCCCCCCCCTTTGATCCCAAAAAATATGCTGCTAAAAAAGATCAATTCTAGCTCTGTCGATCTGGCCCGTTCATATATCACATGATCGGCAAATTATAGACCACAATTGCAAAATTACCTGGAAATGAGGATATGATATAGGAAGTGATGTTTTGCTGCATGTTTCCTACATGGGCATCGAAGATAACAGAGCTGTTACTGAGGCCATATTGGATGTTACCCAGTGAAACAACCCATCGTAAGGTATCTCAAGGACTTAGATGTATGGGTGAAAGTGACTTCATTGCGGCAATAGTACTTGAAAAGTGCACCAAAAAGATGCTCTAGGGAAGAAGGCTTTATCTCTAGTGCCACTTCCAGAAGATCGCTTCCATGAAATTCAAGTCCAGCCCATTCTATAGTTTTAAAACATGACTAGGAATTATCAGCCAAACCAAAATCTTCTCCAAAAGGAAGAGATGCCCATTTGTAGACAGCTGTTCCCAGCCAGCAAATATCCACTCTGTCTATAGATGGGAGGCTCTTCCTTTTGGAGGAGATTCTGGCTTGGCTAAAATCCCTGGTCATGTTTAAAGGCTCCTCAATGAGTTAGATTTGACTTAGAGCAGGTCTGCACAATGTGGCTGGATGTTGGGGCCTTCCAAGGAGTCTGAGACTGTACCATGACCTTCTAAAGAGCACCCACAAACTGACCAGCACTGCACATTTTGCTGCAGGATTCACACAAGCCTCTGCCCCTTTGCAGCCATCAGAAACTCTTTGGTTTCCCGCATGAGGCCCATGGGCTGTATGTTGTGCAGGCCTGATTTAGAGGAAATCATCCTCCCCTAGATGGCGCAAGAGAGACCGCTTTGTTCCCACTGGAGGAGAGCTTATTTACATACCTCTTTTCCCAGGGAGCATTGCTTGGTCTGTAAGACTTATGATGCCAAAGTGGCACTCTCCACAAAAAGAAACAATTTCTCTTAGACCCTCATAGTTGTGGTAGATGATCTACATCAAAATAAGACAAGAAGACTGGAAAGTGATATTAATAGTACGTAATCAATAATGCTGAAAATACAGAGTGGAAAGAATATCTGGACCAAATCAAGCTACAGAAACCATGCCAACCTCAGCTAAATTATGGAGGGCATATAACACTGTAGAGCCAAGGTGATGGCTGTCTGCTGTTGTGGGACTACAACTCTCAGCATAAACTATGTAGTGCTAGGACATTAATCAGCTAAGTCAGCGACTGTGCTGTTATGGGACTACAACTCACAGCATAAACTGTGGTGATGCAGGACATTATACAGCTGAGGCAACGACTGTGCTGCTGTGGGACTACAACTCTCAGCATAAACTGTGGAGACTGGAGAGGTAGGACATTAATCAGCTGGGGCAATGGCTATCTGCTGTTATGGGACTACAACTCTCCTGTTGTGGGACTACAACTCTCAGCATAAACTGTGGAGAGGTAGGACATTATACAGCTCAGGTAACGTCTGGCTGCTGCTGTGGGACTACAACTCTCAAGATGGACTGTGGACAGATATAAAGTACCTGAAGCAATGACTGGCTCTTTCTCCTGTTGCGGTGAGACTACAAATCCCACAATGACCAGTCAGACTCCATTTGAGCTAAAGCTCTACAAAACCTACATAATGTTTATTCAAATAAATCTCTTTAACATAAGATTCCTGTAATCTGGCATCTGGTTGACGGGCAATTCCAATAGTCTAGGTCACGGGTCTCAAACTTGGCCAAGTAAATGGGCCACATAAAGGAAAAAATTGACATCCAAATATGTATCATAATGTATTGCAGTACAGTCTTGTACTACGATGTATAATAATAGCATTCAAGTGACCGCTTAATGCTGAGCATTGTAGTCCCATATGTGTTCTTAATTCTTTCTTTCTTTGGGTGACAAGGATTTATAATGGGGAAAAAGGTGATTTGCGTTTTTTTTTTACTTTGTTTCGTTTTTTCCTTTTGTTTTTTCTCCTTGTTTATTTGTCCCAATACGGGACTGGCCTCAGCGGTCACTTGATTGCTATTATAATACAGCGGTACGGTGAAAAAGGTGCCAATTTATTAACTCCGACGTGCAGCAGGGTACAGGACAAACAGTAGAAACCGACGCGTTTCGGGCGTAGCAAATCGCCCTTGTTCACAGTACGTATATACATACAAATCTCACCCTTAAATAATAAATGCAAGGAGAGAGGAGGGGTTGAGTCACAGAGCGATACGTCACTTCCTCCCTTGTAAAACATATGTGTTAAAATATATACATAACACATATGTTTTACAAGGGAAGAAGTGACGTATCGCTCTGTGACTCAACCCCTCCTCTCTCCTTACATTTATTATTTAAGGGTGAGATTTGTATGTATATATGTACCTTGAATAAGGGCGATTTGATACGCCCGAAACGCGTCGGTTTCTACTGTTTGTCCTGCACCCTGCTGCACGTCGGAGTTAATAAATTGGCACCTTTTTCACCGTACCGCTGGATCTATGTTTATTTTACCTTCGAGTTTGTTACTGGGCTTTGGCTGGAAGCCAGGATCACGGGCGGAGGTGAGCCATTCAGCTGGATGCATTTACGTTACTGAAAAGGACTGCATGGTGAGCATTACTCATTACTATTTACTCTCAAGTGACTATTATAATACATTGTAGTACAAGACTGTACTGCAATACATTATGCCAACTATCAGTCAGACGGTCAGACTTTGCCTCCGGGAAGTACCTGACAGGTCTACATCACAGACAGACCGGAGGTGGTATAATGTCATATAGTATTTAGCTTCTAAACAATAAGTACTCAGCAGTCTTCCTAAACTTCACTAAGCTCCGAAGCTCCAACGCGTTTCTCCCAAGATGTTCTGGGTTCATCATGGAGACATATGATACAAAGAGTTTATAACAAAAGATATAGCAATATCAATATCTATATTATTATATTGTTATAACTTAACATGTCACATACCCTGTCTCCCCGAAAATACGACAGCGTTTTATATTAATTATTGCTAGAGATGCATCAGGTCTTATTTTCAGGGGATGCCTTATTTTTCCACAAATAAATTCTAGCATGCTATACTAGTGTGTGTGTGTGTGTCTGTGTGTGTGTGTCTGTGTGTGTGTGTGTGTATGTGTGTGTATGTATATATATATATATATATCTATCTTTGTAAGGGATTGGTGGATTAGCTGGACCACCTCTAGCACTGATAGTTAAGCCACGGCAGGGCGTGGAGTCTAAGTAGCCCCCGGTATTCACCAGAGCGCGCCACAAAGCGGGATGGACTTGCTGCGGCGTGAGGCTACCAGGTCGCTACCCCTGATGTGACTTGCTTGCGATGGCGGCCGGGGTACTGCGAGGTACAGAATCGTAGTCCAGACGCGTAGTCGGGGACAGGCAGAAGGTCAGGGCAGGCGGCATAGGTTCGTGGTCAGAGACGGGCAGAAGGTCAGGGCAGGCGGCAAACAGGCAAAGTCAGGAAATGTAGCTGAATGGACTGGTACACGGGTAATCAAACGGAACTCCAACACTCTCCAAACTCACTAACGTACACCAACAATCTGGCAGAGAGTGCAGGGGGCGTATACCATGTATAGGACCAACGGCCGGCAATTGACAAATTACCAGCGCGCTGGCCCTTTAAATCCAGACCAGCCGTCGCACGCATGCCCTAAGCAGCGGGTACGTGCGCAGCGGCTGGGACGGACAGGAGCAGCGTGCACAAGAGCGTGGACGGGTAAGTGCACTGGCGCCGGAGCCCGGGCAGCAGGGGGATGGTCGCGGGGAGCCGCGGCACCCGCGCCGTACCCCATGACAATCGTAAAGTTTAGAGTCACAAGCCATAGCATATATCCATGTAAAGGGCATTTTATGGCAGCTGCAGTGACTTATCTCAAAGGATGGCAAATGTGACATGCTGGGACTTGTAGAACTAGAATTCCCAGCATGCCCCATCAGCCATCCTGTGAGATGTGTGTGTCAGTATCATTGCTCTGTTCTCCCCCTCCATCCCTCTCTCTGCTACAACAATATGTCTCAAAGCTGTTTCTCGGGGTGAGTGGTGCTTGGAAACACCCCCCCCCCCACCTTTCTCTCTGCCCACCCTTAGGGACGGCTCTGTGTATGGGGAGCTGCAGCAATGATTTCCGTTAGGTCTTATTTTCGGGGGGTGCCTTATATTAAGGAAGTCAACAAAATCTCCGCTATGTCTTATTTTCGGGGGTGACTTATTTTCGGGGAAACACGGTAGGAACCATGATGACATATATACGGTAGTAATTAAGGTTGCTGGTGTTTTGACCATATTCCGTATATCCGATATTTTACATATAGCCGTGCAATGCAATGCAGTAGACATCAAAGTGCTGCATTGATAGCCATTGATGCTGCCAAGGTGACCTATGGAGGGACTCTAGTACTCACCAATCTTCATATTCTATGCAGTAAATATCTATACAGTGTTCTCTAAGTAGCCACTGATGCTGTCAAGGTAAACAGTTATCATCATAATAGCAGCAGTGTACCTGTGGAGAGACTCTAGGATACCCATATAGTATCGCTATATAGCAGAAATCCACCAACTACTTGTTTCCTACAAAAAGGAAGAATGTTCTTGTACCTGCTATGGCTATAGTTACGCCCATGGCCATATGCCTCCAGTATTATACAGAGGTTTTTATACAGAATCTGTCAAAAAATACTTCATTGGATGAAACGTTAGGGATCATTTCTTCCTCGGGAGAATAATCCTGTAAAACACTGCTGCATAAAGCACTATATGGCAGCACATGGGGAACCTACAGACCGAGACAATAAATGAGCTGCATTTCACTCTCATGGTGCACCCCCCTCCCCTCAAACCTAATAGATCATGTGTTTGTCTGTTACTTCATTGATCTGTAGTTGAACGTTAAATTATGATAGACACAAAATCCATAGCAAGTAACAATAGACCACATCATGAATATTCATAGCAAAGATGGAAAATTCTCTCTGCTCAGTAACACAGCATCCAACCATATTGTATGAAAGGGGTTGCATGAGATGAAAAAACACAGGACTGTCCTCTTCCAAAAATAGCGATACTGTGCTCTATAGGCAGTGTCCGGTATTGCTGCATTCACTTGAATAGGTGTGAGCTGCAATACCGGACACTGCCTATGGGCAAGAGTGGCGCTGTTTCCAGAAGAAAGCAGCCATGTTTTTCTAATTTTGTACAACACATCTATCTCCAAAATGAAATGTGAGCTACAAAAATACACAAATAACCGACTTTTGAGCTGACTTAGGCCGAGCTCACCACATTTTTTCTTTTTTGAGAAAGTAGGTGGAGCTTAGAACTAAAGTTTGTGACTTCACACTGCTTGACAAATTTACTAAAGATTGCACCAAAAAGTGGCGCACATTAAGCCAGAAATCTACTCCAGGTCTCGGGTGGCTTTTTTTTTTTGATAGGCACACGGAGATTGAAAGATGTGCTCCTGCATTAAAACAGTCGTATTTTCTATTAGTCTTAATACATTTCCCCCATAATATACATTAAAGGGGTTGTCTCACTTCAAGGATTGCTGCTTTTTATGTTAAAGATCTTGTAAAAACAAGTCACTTTATATATATGTCCATTAACAGTGTCCTACCTATTCCTAGATATCCCCTCTTGCATGGGCTGCATCAGCTCCTCAGGTCGCTATAGCTATAGACCTGTTCAGTCTCTCCTGATAGGCTGCCAGCACTGGTCGCTATAGCTACAGACCTGGCTTCTAATGCAGCCTAGTAGAAGCCAGTAAACATGCCTCTGAATTCAAAGTGAAACCAAGAAAACAGGACTGAGGTAAGATGAATCAATGTAGTGAGACAACCCCTTTAAAGGGGTGTTCCCAAGTGCCGCCCTCCTCATAATCTAAAAGTGGGCTCATTGCTAGCTATGGCCTGACCTTCAGTGCTAAAAAGCGCTAGTGGGGAGACCCCTTTAAAAAGCTTCATACATTGCAGAAATGTATTATTCACATTTGATTTTTCATGCTTTGGCTATGTTCACATGGCTTAATTGCGGGACGTATTTCGCTCCGCAATTACGCCGTGTGTACGGGGGCGGGAGCTGGGCGAGGGGGGCTGGCAGCTTGCCGGCCCCATAGACATTCATTATCCTCAGCGCGTATACGCCATGAAAAAGTAACATGTCACTTCTCTCCCTGCTCGCCGTATTGTCCAAGCGGGGAGAGGAGACGTAATCCATAGTTCTCTATGAGAGCTGGGAATTACCGTAATGACTGGGACGGATTTCAGCCCATAATTCGCGCAGTATGGCGTGAATTACGGGCTGAAATATGTCCCAGAATAAGACGTGTGAACATAGCCTTTCTGTCCTATAATCCTCAAGCTTCTCAGTGCTGTAGCTCTATTCTGTGTGGAGAGAACCTATTGTTTTAGTCAACCTGGGGTTCCTGGTTCAGAAATCCAATTCCAGGAGTAAAGTGTGCAATAACCCTGGTACTGAAGGAGTAGCAGGAAATTGAAAGCGTGAATAGAAGAAAATATATTTACTATTTTGCCATAGGCAAACTTAAACTCTATCAGTTCTCTATCTATAAAGCACTAAAACGTAAATTTTATTATATATAACACTAAACCTCTATACACACTATTAAAAACCTGATTTCTAACCTCTCAATATCTCCCTTTCTGCTCCTGAAGGAATAGCTTCTTCACTATTATCAAGTCTGGTGGGACACCACCTATTAACAGGAAAGCCTTATATATACAGTGATTTACTAACTCTAGTAAGAGATCCCAAACATTCTTCTTGGGCAATCCTCCCTAATCTAATGGACATAAAACATATAAGGTTTACTTGTGATACCCTCTGCAGCAGGTAACACTTGTAGACAGAGGTGAGAAATCACAATTTAAAACGTCATGCCTGACCTCCCCAACATATTTCACCAGCTAACCTGGCTTCTGCAAGGGTTAGAGGTCCAGTCACATGTGCTCAAAGCTCATTTCCTTTTATATCATGTTAGGTACACACCCTATTCAGGTGCTCACCAATTAGGCATCAGAGAATCCACGAAAACCCACTCCCCCTTCCGCTCTCCTGCATGCATACTGATACTATGTGCTGCTGCTGCTGTCACCATGCTCCCGCAAACAACATTCCCCAGACAAGTTCACCATCTCCATGGTGGGCTTGCGCCCTATCTTCCCATACTGCCGCGCCCACGTACTGTATCAATGGACATTTCTACCCTGTGTGGACTTCTGTCCAATTTCTCTCATATTATTGCATTTGCGTGGCTCACCTACAACGGACTAAGCAGAATAGGTGTCACAGTCAGGGCAGATATCTTTATGGATACAGCACGCGGGCGCGGGTAGTATGGTAAGATAAGGCGCAAGCCCGCTATGGAGATGGTGAACTTGTCTGAGGTATGTCATTTATGGGAGCATGGTGTCAGCGGCAGTAGCAGCAGCAGCACATATTATGAGTGTGCGTGCAGGAGAGTGGAAGGGGGAGTGGGTTTTGTGGATTCTCTGATGGCTAATTGGTGAGCACCTGAATAGGGTGTGTACCTAACATGATATAAAAGGAAGTGAGCTTAGACCACATGTGACCGGAACTCTAACCCCTGATGAAGCCAGGTTAGCTGGTGAAACATGTTGGGGAGGTCAGGCATTACGTTTTAAATTGTGATTTCTCACCTCTGTCTACTAGTGTTACCTGCTACAGAGGGTCTCACAAGGAAACCTTATATGTTTTATGTCCATTAGATTAGGGATGAATGCCCAAGTCGGATGCTTGGGATCCCCTACTGGAGTTAGTAAATCACTATATACATAAGGTTTTCCTGTTAATAGGTGGTGTCCCACCAGACTTGATAATAGAAAAGGTGCTATTCCTTCAGGAGCAGAAAGGGAGATATTGAGAGGTTAGAAATCAGGTTTTTAATAGTGTGTATAGAGGTTTAGTGTTATACATAATAAAAGTTACGTTTTAGTGTTTAACAGATAGAGAACTGATAGAGTTTAAGTTTGCCTATGGCAAAATAGTAAATATAGTGATCAAAAGTCACTCTCTGTTCTCTTGCGAGATTCCCATTGTTTTGGAGATTATTAGAAGAAAATATAACTCTGTCCATTCTCAGATACCCATCTGAATTTCTGCAGCTCTGGACTCCTATTGACCTTCATATTAGTTTGCAGGATCAAGTGAAGTTTATGTCCCCCTAGGACAATTCTATTTACTGCTCTGGATCAGACGTGCTGTCTTGTGCCAACATAACTGCAAATTGTAAGATACCCTGTTTCCCCTGAAAATAAGACAGCGTCTTATATGAATTTTTGCTCCTAAAGACGAGCTAAGACTTATTTTTAGGGGACGTCTTATTTTTATTTTATATTTATTGTTGAACAAAACATCAACATGTATTAATATACTGTAGTGATTTCATCACAAGCATCAGCAGAAGCAGCCACACTCTGAATTGCATCAAAAAATGCACTAGGTCTTATTTTCGGGGAAACAGGGTATTGTGTCTTTATGAAGATTTGTAATAATATCATTTTACATACTGCAAATGTGTCTACTATTTGCATCAAGTGAACTTTAGGTCCTGGGGTGACAATCTTCACTAGATGTGTGTATATATAATGTCTGCTGCTGCTCCTACAGAGGTCATGTTCCCCATGGAATTACACTCCTAGCAGCTTTTCATAGAACATTGCTTTGTCCTGTTTCTTTCTTATTCCCCTTGGACATGTATAATGAACCAGTTCCTGACCAAGACATTGTGACCGAGCCTTAGTCCCATGCCAGGCCCATTGCAATTTTTTTTTTTAGTACGTACGCGTTTAAATGCTATAACATTTTAGAGCACTTGCTTATTCTACAATTTTTCTCACATGACACGTAAGACTTATTTTATGTCATTTTTAAATCTGTTAAACTTTTTTTGTTAATGATCTAAGGGAATATGGTAAAAAAAATGTAAAAAGTCTGTTTTTCACATTTATTTATTTAATGGCAAATGTGGCGCTAAAATAAGTTTTGTAATTGTGTCACTTTCACATCACAGAAATTTTGTATATTGGTGAAAACAAGTTTTAGGTCGTCAAGGGCAAAACTAAAAGTCGCATTTTGGGCCATTAGTATTATTTTATTATTAATATTTTATGTGTGTTTTTGTGCTTATTTATTTTTATTTTAGTTTACATATTGTGCATCCCCCCCCCTCCCTTCCCCAATAAGGTCAGAAGAAGATCTCTGGGTACCTGAATTCTAATCCTACCCCAGAAAGAAAAGTTCAGTCAATCATTTGTGTGGGTTTAAAGCTGAGTTTTAAAGCTGAAAATGGCAGAATATTATCCAAACATATGACAGGCTACATACACTTATCAGCCATAAAATAAAAACCTCTAACAAACGAAGCGAATAACATCAGCCTCTAGGACTGGGTTATATTAGGCAGCAAGTGTCTGGAAGCAGAATAATGGATAATGCTCTGAATGACTTTATCAAGCAAATCTGGATGCATTGGGACACATTCATCTATAGTGTCTAACTGTAAGACAGTTTTAAGTTAGACTAGACAGTCTTACAGTGTGCCACATTTATCATAGTGTTGATAAATCTGGCACAGGTTAGAACTGTCTAGTCTAACTTTGGACCACCATTAAGTTGGCTTACTTTTAACCTCTAACTGCGACAAAATTCTGGTGCATTTTTGGCACACATTAAGCCACATCCTTTTTATGTGAAGCCAAGCCACTTTACCGAGGCCAGACAAGGCGCAGGAGTATCTGGAAACTGTCTACACCACATAGTAAAGGTGGTGTAAAGCATGTACTCCATTATTTTGGATGCATATTGTGCCATAATTGCCCTGATAAATGTGCCCTGCTGAGTGTTTGGGCATCCACTTTGCAAATAAGGTTCAATGTGGATAAATGTAAGGTTCTGCATCTGGGTGCAAATAATCTGCAGGCATCATATGTCCTAGGGGGAGAAAAACTGGGAGAATCGCTTGTTGAAAAGGATCTGGGTGACCGGTAGATCATAGACTACAGAACAGCCTGCAGTGTCAATCAGCTGGCTCTAAGGCCAGCAGGATCTTGGCGTGTATTATAAGAGGCAGGGACTCGCAGGACAAGGATGTAATATTGCTGCTGTATAAAGCATTGGTGCATCCTCACTTGGAATATATTGTTCAGTTCTGAGCTCCAGTTTATAGAAAGGATGTAATGGAGCTGAAGAGTATAAAGACGAGCCACCAAACTAATAAGGGGAATGGAGCATCTTAGTTATGAGAAAAGGTTATAATTATTAATTCTATTTAGTTTTGAGAAAATCCAGCTCCAAGGAGACATAATTAATTTATATTAGTATATACATGGCATCTACAAAAAGTATGGGGAAAAATTATTTCATGTTAAAACCACTCAAAATACTATGGGACATTCCCTTCGTTTGGAGAAAAAAGATTCAATCTTCAGAGGAGAAGAGCATTCTTCACTGTAAGAATAAACTGTAAGAATTCTGTGGAATAGCTGCCTGAGGAGCTGGTCACAGCAGGAACAGGTGGGGTACCCAAGAAAGGCTTAGATACCTACCTGAAACTAAAGAACATTAATGCATATGTAGCCGTATACAATATCTGGATCCAGTCTGATGTCAACTTTGGGATCAGGAATTTAGTGCGACATGTATGAAGGAAGGCGCGTCGAAGCGAATAGTCGAGTCTTATTTTCAGTGTATAATGCACCTGATGTATGAAAGTGGTTTTTGTGCGCTCTTAAATGGTGTGTAAAGTTCGACACGCCTCGCCTGTGTGTTTGGCGCATTAGGGAACTTAGGCACAGTAGTAATGCACCAAACATGTATAAAGGTTATAGACAGGATGGAAATAGAAGAAAAGTCATTAGAATAGCATGTCAGTGAATAGAAACTATGATACTGATCCTGCTTGGAGGACCACAGGTCCCAGCAATACCTGTGCTGTGCTGGCTCTTTCTGTATGTAGAATAAAGGGTTAGAGCAGCAAAAATACATTTCAAATTTAATGTAGTAAAAATTCTAAATATAAAAATCTGAACAACATCATCAGTGGGTTATTTAATGTAAAATTAGTTCAAGATTCTATGAATGTTAAATACATTTTATAGTAGATATGTCTATATTTTGGGGACATTATATATTTTTATATTCATTTTATATGATCATATTTTTCATTAAATTTAAATAATTAAATTTTATATAGTTTGATAATTATAATAAATCACTTTTTATTATTGAACTGGTGGAAGTGGAGAAATATTGGATATTTTTGCCCCTTACAGCAAATCTAGCTCCACTGCGACTCCTCAGGCTCAGACAGATCACATTGAGATAGGTCTGCCTGTCCGAGCAGTAATGCGCCTGGTTTTGCCGAACCACATTCATATATGTGTCTAATCTTACGAATGTGGTGCAACGCCCCCAGAACACCCCCAGACCACCCCTTTGAAAGTGTCGAGTCTTACGAACAATGCGCCTAACACATTCATTAGGAGCATTAGACATCGTAGCCAACTCACTTAGGTGCATTGTACGCCAGAAAAAGGGTGAAAAACCCTTTCATACATGTCGCCCTAAATATTCCTTTAGGTCAGATTGGTTACAAATTTCCTCTACCCCTCTCTTCATCCACATTTTCCCTACCCTTTACTGAACTTGATGGACACGTC
Source organism: Phyllomedusa bahiana (assembly GCA_025379985.1). Lineage (NCBI taxonomy): Eukaryota > Metazoa > Chordata > Amphibia > Anura > Hylidae > Phyllomedusa > Phyllomedusa bahiana. The sequence goes on along the minus strand of JAODAL010012950.1, from coordinate 25,458 downwards.
TTTATTCAGCCATACTAATTAGATAACTATTTAACTAAGGACCAGATAATGATGACAAGACGAATGAGTTAGGGCATCTTCAAAACAGCAGCTCTTGGGGGGGGGGGGGGCCAATTTACAGAATCTACTAAAAGGAGTCCAAGGAAGGACAATGAGTGACCTTGTGATGGTCAAGGGTGCTTAAGGTTTATTGATAGCTAGCCTGCCTTGTCCTATCCCAATTACTACACCAGTTACTATAGCTCTAATTACTTATAGAGACACTACCATCAAATTTTTTTATTTCAACATATTTATAAGAAATATGCATCAACTATTATTAAAAGTGAGTGGTTGTTTTATATATATATATATATATACACACACACATACATATTGCAAGGTGGCAACAGCAGGAAGGGTATATAGCGGTGTATATATCCCAGCCAGGGTCCTTGCATGCGCCTTCAAATGTCCAGACACATGCCCCCAAGGTAAGGAGCCTTGGGGGAATGAAAGGCCCATATTAGATAGGTGTCGACAGTATAGACTGTCGATATATGTTTAACGTTTAATATGTTAGCATGGCTTCCAGCCATTCTCGGGTCGGTCTTTCATTGGGAGTGAGCATAGAGCAGGGTGGGTGCTCACTCCCCATGGTTCCACTCCAGGATTTCCCTGGTATATATCAGTCAGCAGGGAAGCTGACTAGAGGGCTACAACTCCCAGGCTACCTTCAAGTCTGGAGAGGTGGCAGGCTGGGGAACCAGCAGGACTTCTACCTGGTTTTGTTCCGTTACTGCATAGGTGATAGTAAGACTCCCCCACTTAGTTAGAGCCCAGACGGGCAGGCTTTTGTTTTGTGTTATATCGTGCATGTCTTGCACTTATTTTTGTGTTGCTACTTCAATAAAATACAGAGGCCCTGTATTTTACACCTGGAATCCGTCTCTGTCTCTGACTGAAAAACACGTGTGTCACGATCCCAGAGCTGCTAAAGCTCACAATATATATATATATATATATATATATATATATATATATATATGTTTTTTTCCTTTTCTTTCTTAGGACATGTCCCCACTGCACGGGTTTTTTGGCCGGTTTTTCAGGCGGTTTGCGGTTTTGTAGACCGCCTGAAAAACCGGCCGAAAATGAGCGCAATGATGCTCTATGAAAAACCCGTTTTTTCCGCCCGCGGTCCGCCCGCATAACATTCTACAAGCACAATCTTCCGTCTGGTTTTGCGTGGGGACAGCCGCAAAACAGGACAAATACCGGTCGGGTAAACCGACCGGTATTTGTCCTCTGCCGTGGGAACGCACCCTTAGGACTCGATCACATGGCTGATTTGTGCACGGATTTCAGCCGTACTGCGCGCCGTATTTGCGCTGCAGTACGGCTGAAATCCGTCCCAGCCATTACGGTAATCCACAGTTCTCATAGAGAACTATGGATTCCGTCTCTCCTCCCCACTCAGCGAATACGCCGTGCGGGGAGAAAATGACATGCACATTATTTACAGCGTGTACGCGCCGTGGATAATGAGTGTCTATGGGGCCGGCAAGCAGCCGTCACCCCCCTACATGGCAGCCGGCGCCATTGCGGGCGAAATCCGTCCCCGCAATTACGTCGACAATAAGCCGTGTGAACTGGCCCTTACAGTCCCCCTATATACATGAGGTTTTCATCTCTGACTTCCCCTCTACGAGCTATGATAACACAGTGGTGAGGATCAGTTGATTGTTTTCTTCCAGGCCAACTATGGCCTGACAGTTGTAAGTGTTATCAGCTAGACCTGATAAGTGTGAAGAAAGCTGGAAGCCCCCTTCCCAGTACAGAGAAAGATGGATCCATTATCTTTTTATGTATTGCTCTTGTCATTGCACTTTTGATCTAGTCTAATCTTTATCTATACTATACTATATCCAGAGAACAGAAGAGCGATCATTATGTCATTACCTATTATTTGTATTGAGACTACATAGAGATAAGCAGCAGCTGCAGTAAAGTGAGATTAGTCTGCCCTGCCAGTCAGTAGTTTAATCTCCTTACTCCCACAGCTAGAGAAGGGCAAGATTTTATATGCAGTTTTAAATTGCATAGGGCTTGCTGAAGTGAAAAAAAAATTCTGCCAAGAATCCCCAAAAATATAGTTATCTAACAATATTGGTTTTAACAAAAATACCTTTTTTTCTGGTGGAAGTGCTACTTTAAAGAATCCTTGCTGGCCATGATAGAAAGATGTCAGGACACACAGGGCATCATGGCTTGCTGGATATGCGGCTGTGTAGCCACATGGTATACATTATTTAGCATGTGGTTTTAATGTTGTGGCTGATCTGCCTATATAGTCATAGAAAGATTTTTTTTATTTGAAGTCTCCCTAATTGAGTATTTTCTCCTCCTGTCTTGCATGTTTAACCAGTGCAGTGAGCGGATTTTAGGATAAGTGGGTCAGTACTTTTCAAACAGAAGATTGATTTTCTGTTTGAAAGCTTCTCAATATTCTTTGAAAGCACGCCAGTGTAATAGCGCACATACTAAATACAGCCGCTCATACGAGGAAGAGACAATTTCCCCCGGGGACCATTATTTCAGTCAATTTAACACACAAACTTGTTTGTATAATGGCTGTAATCGGTAAATTTTTTCCGTCCGGACTAGAAAAGTATTAGCACCCAAAAGTGTGTGCGTTTTCCATGGTGCTGTGTGTTTCCCCTACGCGCCCCCCCCCCCCATCTTTAAAATACAGAACTTTCTTATTGAGGTTCTGGAAAAGTCAAATCTTGAAGGACTAGAAAAAGTATTAATTTCCCGGGTTTTTTTTTCTGTCTTTTTGGGTACAGAAACCCCGCCATTTTATGACCACCGACTAATATCCAGTGTAAAGGGATTCGTGGCAAACAGCAAGCTAGCGGAAAAAAGTGACTCAATAAAGGGCCCGCTAGTTTACACAGGGATTGGAGCCAATGCATCCAAAGCAAGGAGGGTCCCCTAAGGCCCAAAAGGAACCCCTCCAGGGGCTCCCCAGTGGAAGGGTCATAGAGCCAACACCCCATCCAGGGGCTCCTACAGATGTTGGAGGGTCCAGAGAGCCATCATCACCCTCCCGGGGCCCCACAGCTTGGAGGGCCATAGAGCCAACACCACCATCCAGGGGCTCCACAGTGCTGGAGGGTCCAAGAGCCAACACCACCATCCAGGGGCTCCCACAGTGCTGGGGATCCTAGAGCAACCACCACCTCCGGGGGCCCCGACAGCTGTGGAGGGGCCATAGGGGTTAACACCACCATCCCCGGGGGGGCCCCCCTTTTGGAGGGTCCATAGAGACAACACCACCATCCAGGGGCTCCCAAGCTGCGGGGATCCAAAAGCCAAAAAAACCCCTCCAGGGGCCCCACAGCTGCTGGAGGGCCCCAAAAGCCAAAAACCACCTTTCCCGGGGCCCCACAGCTGGGGGGGTCCATAGAGCCAAAAACCCCCTCCGGGGGCTCCACAGCGCTGGAAGGGGCCATAGAGCCAACACCCCCCATCCAGGGGGCCCCACGCTGCTGGGGGTCCATGAGCCAAAACCCACCTCCAGGGGCTCCCCGCTGCTGGAGGGTCCATAACCAACACCCCATCCCGGGGCTCCCCAGCTGCTGGAGGGTCCATAGAGCCAAACCCACCATCTAGGGGGGTCCCAACCCGCTGGGGGTCCATAGAGCCAACCCACCCATCCAGGGGCCCCCCCACAGCTGCTGGGGGGTCCATAGAGACAAACCACCTCCCCGGGGTCCCCCAGCTCGGAGGGTATAGAGCCAACACCACCCTCCAGGGCCTCCCACGTGCTGGAGGGTTATAAGGCCCCCCAATCATCCGGGTTCCACAGCTCTGGAGGGGCCATAGAGCCAACACCACCATTCAGAGACTCCCCCCCGCTGTAGGAGGGTTCATAGACCAACACCCCCTCCAGGGGTCCCACAAACTGCTGGGGGTCCAAGAACCACCACCACCAGGGCTCCCCCAGCTGTGGGGGTTCATGAGCCAACACCCTCATCAAGGGGGCTCCCACAGCTGCTGGGGGTCCATGAGCCAACACCACCACAAGGGGCCCCGACAGCTGTGGAGGGGTTAAGAGCCAACACCTTCATCCCAGGGGCTCCCTCATGTGGGAGGGTCCATAAGCCAACACCACCATCCAGGGGCTCCCACAGTGTGGAGGGTCCAAAAGAGCCAAACCCCATCCCGGGGCTGCACAGGCGGGAGGGCCATAAGCCAGCACCACCTCCAGGGGCCCCCAAGTGCTGGGGGTCCTAGAGCCAAACCCCCCAATCCGGGGCTCCCACAGCTGCTGGGGTTTCCTGAGCCAACACCACCATCCGGGGGGTTCCACAGCTGGGAGGGTCCATAGAGCCAACACCCCATCCAGGGGCCCCACGTGCTGGAGGGTCCATAGACCAAAACACCACCATCCAGGGGCCCACAGTGCTGGAGGGGCTATAAGCCAACAAAACCACCCCGGGGCCCCACAGTGTGGGGGGTTCCCATAAGGCAAAACCCCCCACTCACTTTTTTGGTTTTTCAAGTCTGAGGAATTGGGGGCCCAGGGTAGTACTTGGAAATCCAGTCATGCTCCTACAGGAAAATTCAACAATTTGGTGGACTGTCTTGTGGGGGTCTATCCCCCAAAGGGAAGGCAATCAGTATTTTTATGGGTATTGCAAGGTGGATTCATACCCAAATGTTGAGAGTGCCTTCCAGATGGATGAGGGGCCCCCAAAAAATCCATGAATACTTCCCCAGACTACTTGCTCCCCACCACAGTTTGTGTTTTTCCCAGCAATGCTTGCGGGGTTTGTTTGTTCTCTGTGTTTCTCTCCTAAAAAATCCCGTGTCCCATTTGTTTTTGATGAAGCAAAAAAATGTACTCAGAGAAACACCCTTTGTTGATCAGAGTAGGTCTGATTCCAATACCGCTGTGAAAATTGAAGTTTTCTCTGCCATAAAATTTGGGTTTCGAGCGCACTGTTCCCGGGACCCCAAAGCAAAGGGTTTTTTAAACAAATGTGGAGTCGGAAGCCGAAGCCCGCCCGACCCCTAAATTTTCCCCAAAAACCCCCGACTCCCGACTCCCTCATACAGGCGCATGTTTAAGTGTAACTTTATGTAGTAAAATGGCCCCCTCAGGCCGTTTATCATTATGATACAATAATCAAGCTTTTTAGGTAGAACGACACTGAAAAAAAAAAAGGGAAACAAAGTTTGATCTTTTTAACACTTTTTTGGGGGAGAGTTGAAGAAAAAACTGATTTGTATCCAAGCCAGTCTGCAAAAAAATTGGGAATGTGTAGAAGAGACCTGGGATAGATTTTGGTCAAGACCTGCTTAATCTGATTCAGAGCCCAGAAGGATTCAGGCGACTGAAAAACCAAAGGTGGTTTTCCCCCAAAAACAACAAAATAATAAAAAAATTTACTTTGATTTTTGGAGCAAAACTGAACTAAGCAGATGCTAAATCTTGCAAGCAAATTTATGTAAAGATAGGTAAAAATGACTGATATAAAATTTACAGTAGCCTCAGGTACAAAGCTGTAGTGGATCGGGAGATTTTGGAGCCTAAAAGGGTTATAAGTTCAAAGCATTGTACCATTTGCTTGTCAGTGTAAAATATATTTATTGGATATGACTTTAGAACACAAAAAAGTGTAAATATGCAAACACTGAAAGGAACATTCGTGGGTCTCTAAAATTTTTGTTCTGAGAAATAGTATCGCCTCCATCAATCCTGCAAAACATGACCTCACATATGATCTCATTATTTCCAGGATAGAGAACGGCCTCTCTACACTAATTTGGGGGGTTGGGGCAAAGCGGTGACCACAGGGGCAACATCTCTAACAATGTCAGGGTATAAACGAATTACCTCAGCCACAGTCAGTTTTGAGGAATGGTTAAATTCTTTTACTTCTTTGAAAACAGGTGAAAAATTTTGCTGAAATCTGTTTGCCCTGGGAGCAGAATCTTTTCCCCTGGGGCAGCGCTTTGCCTGCTCCATGTCATCAATTAAACTCCTCATGTGATGAGGCCGAAGATATGGGAGCAGTAGCACTGGCCGCACCCAATTCCTCCTGCTCTTTGCATCGAACTAACTGGACCGACTTATTATATATTGTCGGAGTCGGTCCATTTTATGACGACTCCGACTCCACAGCCCTGTATAGGTGCAGGGAATTTTGTTTGCCTCTGTGCCCCATAACAAAATGGTATGACAAATCCACAGCAAAAGCCTAGGGTGTGTCTTCTGGCATTGGGTACAGTCACACAGGATCTGCTGCTGATATTGGTGTGGATTTTGTCACTGATGGTACATCCACACGGCATAGAAAAAATTCCAGTCGGATTCTGATTCAAGAATCCGACTGGTATTTTATCATCTTTTGAATGGTTTTGGGGGGACGGTTCTGTCCGTGGTTTGTGGATTCCCCTTTAACCATTGAATAGCACAATCAACCGGGTGGAAGATTGTGCATGTTCCGAGTTTTTCGGGACCGCCGCAGTGTGAAAATCTGCCCAGTAGAAAAAATTGTGCAGCGTAGATTGGGGCAGATTTTCTGTTAAAGTCAATGAGGATGGATGACAGTCGGTTTTCAAATCCAAAATTGTCTGAAAAACCAAATGAAAACCCTTGCTGTGTGGATGTAGCCTAAAAGTTTAGCTGCAGATTTTAGTGGGGATTTTGAAGTCAATGTAGAAAAATCCGCAGTAAAATCTGCGACAAAATCCGCAGCTGATCCTTCCGATGTGCATTCATTCAGTGGATTTTCAATGGCAGCCAATCAGATCATTGCTTTGATGTTGTACCTTACACAGCTAAAACAACAGCTGAAACCTGAATGGTTGCCAGCGGCAACACCACAATTTCTATTTTCCCACTATTTTCCAATATCGCTTCCCCCCCCCGCTGAGGTCTTCATTTTGCTTTGACAGAATTAATCTCCACTAAAGATAAAATATGACCGCACGTTCCTCGGGAATCGCTCACCCAGCAGCTGAGCAAACAAAGCGCACATTCGGCGGCCATATGCGGCCATTTGTATGCAGTGGAGCAGCGCCCTTCACGCTGGAGGAAAAGCTTCTATTATTTAAAGATTGGTCATCGCACATTCACGCACCGGGCTGAGGTTGATGCAACAAGAAGGATGGAGGAATAACGTGACATTCCAGGAGGCTCTGTGTACAGTGGAAGGTAAACCAGTGTAGCAGAGTATACCAGTGTAGCAGAGTATACCAGTGTAGCAGAATATACCAGTGTAGCGGGATATACCAGTGTAGCAGGGTATACCAGTGTAGCAGAATATACCAGTGTAGCAGAGTATACCAGTGTAGCAGAGTATACCAGTGTAGCGGGGTATACCAGTGTAGCGGGATATACCAGTGTAGCAGGGTATACCAGTGTAGCAGAGTATACCAGTGTAGCAGAATATACCAGTGTAGCGGGGTATACCAGTGTAGTGCGGTATACCAGTGTAGCGGGATATACCAGTGTAGCAGAGTCTACCAGAGTAGCACAGTATACCAGTGTAGCGGGGGTATACCAGTGTAGGGGTATACCAGTGTAGCGGGGTATACCAGTGTAGCAGAGTATACCAGTGTAGCGGGGTATACCAGTGTAGCAGGGTATACCAGTGTAGCAGAATATACCAGTGTAGCGGGGTATACCAGTGTAGCAGAGTATACCAGTGTAGCAGAGTATACCAGTGTAGCAGAATATACCAGTGTAGCGGGGTATACCAGTGTAGCAGAGTAAACCAGTGTAGCGGTCTATACCAGTGTAGCGGGGTATACCAGTGTAGCGGGGTATACCAGTGTAGCAGGGTATACCAGTGTAGCTGGGTATACCAGTGTAGCAGAATATACCAGTGTAGCGGGGTATACCAGTGTAGCAGGGTATACCAGTGTAGCAGAATATACCAGTGTAGCGGGGTATACATGTGTAGCAGAGTATACCAGTGTAGCAGAGTATACCCGTGTGCGGGGTATAACCAGTGTAGCAGGTATACCAGTGTAGCGGGGTATAAACCCGGGGTAGAAATATACCAGTGTAAACGGTGGTATACCAGTGTAGCAGGTATACCAGTGTAGCAGGATATACCAGTGTAGCAAAAGTATAAACCAAATTTTAGCAGGGTATACCAGTGTACAGGGTATACCAGTGTAGCAGAATATACCAGTGTTAGCGGGGTATACCAGTGTAGCAAAAGTATACCAGTGTAGCAGGGTATACCAGTGTACAGAATATACCAGTGTTTTGCGGGTTTTACCAGTGTAGCAGAGTAAACCAGTGTAGCGGGATATACCAGTGTAGCGGGGTATACAAGTGTAGCAGGGTATACCAGTGTAGCAGAGTATACCAGTGTAGCGGGGTATACAAGTGTAGCAGAGTATACCCTGTAGCAGATTTTACCAGTGTTTGCAGGGTATACCAGTGTAGCGGGTATACCAGTGTAGAAGTAAAACCAGTGTAGCGGGGTATACCAATGTAGCAGGGTATACCAGTGTAGCAGGGTATACCAGTGTAGCGGGGTATACCAGTGTAGCAGAGTAAACCAGTGTATCGGGATATACCAGTGTAGCGGGGTATACCAGTGTAGCAGAATATACCAGTGTAGTGGGGTATACCAGTGTAGTAGAGTATAACAGTGTAGCAGGGTATACCAGTGTAGCGGGGTATACCAGTGTAGCGGGGTATACCAGTGTAGCAGAGTATACCAGTGTATCGGGATATACCAGTGTAGCGGGGTATACCAGCGTAGCAGAGTATACCAGCGTAGCAGGGTATACCAGTGTAGCGGGGTATACCAGTGTAGCGGGGTATACCAGTGTAGCACAATATACCAGTGTAGCAGGGTATACCAGTGTAGCAGGGTATACCAGTGTAGCAGAGTATACCAGTGTAGCAGGGTATACCAGTGTAGCTGGGTATACCAGTGTAGCAGGGTATAACAGTGTAGCAGGGTATACCAGTGTAGCAGGGTATAACAGTGTAGCAGAGTAAACCAGTGTAGCGGGGTATACCAGTGTAGAAGAGTAAACCAGTGTAGCAGAATATACCAGTGTAGCGGGGTATAACCATGTAGAGGGTATACCAGTGTAGCGAGTATACCAGTGTAGCGGTGAAAATACCAGTGTAGCGGAGTAATAACCAGTGAGCGGGGTATACCGTGTAGCAGAGTTATACCAGTGTAGCGAGGTATAAACCCGTGTAGCAGAGTATTTCCAGTGTAGCGAGGTATACCAGTGTAGCAGGGTAAACCCGTGTAGCAGAATATACCCGTGTAGCGGGTATACCAATGTAGCAGGGTATACCAGTGTAGCAGAGTATACCAGTGTAGCGGGATATACCAGTGTAGCGGTGTATACCAGTGTAGAGGTGTATACCAGTGTAGCAGGTATACCAGTGTAGCGAGGTATACCAGTGTAGCAGAGTATACCAGTGTAGCGGGGTATACCAGTGTAGCAGGGTATACCAGTGTAGTGGGGTATACCAGTGTATCGGGGTATATCAGTGTAGCAAGGTATACCAGTGTAGCAGAGTATACCAGTGTAGCAGGGTATACCAGTGTAGCAGAATATAAACCCGTGTAAACAGAGTATACCAGTGTAGGGGGTATACCCCGTGTAGCAGGGTATAAAAAGTGTGCGGGGTATACCAGTGTAGCAGAGTATACCCGTTAGCAGGGTATACCAATGTAGCGGGGTATACCAGTGTTTGCGGGTATACCAATGTAGCAGGGTATACAAATGTAGCGAGTATACCAGTGTAGAGGGTATACCAGTGTAGCGGGGTATACCAGAGTAGCAGGGTATACCAGTGTAGCAGGGTATACCAGTGTAGCGGGGTATACCAGAGTAGCAGGGTATACCAGTGTAGCGGGGTATACCAGTGTAGCGGGGTATACCAGTGTAGCAGAGTATACCAGTGTAGCGGGGTATACCAATGTAGCAGAGTATACCAGTGTAGCAGAGTATACCAGTGTAGCGGGGTATACCAGTGTAGCAGGGTATACAAGTGTAGCGGGATATACCAGTGTAGCAGAGTATACCAGTGTAGCAGGGTATACCAATGTAGCGGGGTATACCAGTGTAGCGGGGTATACCAGTGTAGCAGGGTATACAAGTGTAGCCGAGTATACCAGTGTAGCAGGGTATACCAGTGTAGCGGGGTAAAACAGTGTAGCAGGAGTAAAACCAGTGTAGTGGTGTATACCAGTGTAGCAGAGTATACCAGTGTAGCAGGGTATACCAGTGTAGTGGTGTATACCAGTGTAGCAGGGTATACCAGTGTAGCAGAGTATACCAGTGTAGCAGGATATACCAGTGTAGCGGGGTATACCAGTGTAGTTGTGTATACCAGTGTAGCAGGGTATACCAGTGTAGCAGGGTATACCAGTGTAGCAGGGTATACCAGTGTAGCAGAGTATACCAGTGTAGTGGTGTATACCAGTGTAGCAGAGTATACCAGTGTAGCGGGGTATACCAGTGTAGTGCGGTATACCAGTGTAGCGGGATATACCAGTGTAGCAGAGTATACCAGTGTAGCAGGGTATACCAATGTAGCGGGGTATACCAGTGTAGCAGAGTATACCAGTGTAGTGGTGTATACCAGTGTAGTGGTGTATACCAGTGTAGCAGAGTATACCAGTGTAGCGGGGTATACCAGTGTAGCGGGATATACCAGTGGAGCAGTGTATACCAGTGTAGCAGGGTATACCAGTGTAGCTGGTTATACCAGTGTAGCAGAGTATACCAGTGTAGCTGGGTATACCAGTGTAGCAGAGTATACCAGTGTAGTGGTATATACCAGTGTAGCAGAGTATACCAGTGTAGAAATAGGTTCACCAGCAGTCCTGTGTAAAGACTTATGTATGAAAACTGTCTAGCAGTACGACTGTCTTTGTTGCCCATAGCAACCAATCAGAGCTCATAGCAACCAATCAAAACTCATAACATCCAATCAGAGCCTATAGCAACCATTCAGAACTCATAGCAACCAATCAGAGCTCAGCTTTAATTTTTCCAGAGCACTAAATGAAATGAAAGGGGAGCTCTGATTGTTTGCTATGAGATCTAATTGGTTTCTATGGGCTCAAGTTGCTATGATCTCTGATTGGTTGCTATGGGCAACAAAGACAGTCTTACTGTTCGGCTAGACAGACGGTTTAGGGAGAGACATCGGGAGCAGACCCTTTCTCCGCTGCCCCGCCTTACTCCTTTGCTCCGTTCTCCCACCATCCCAGAACCGGAAAACTCCAGCGCCTAGATGACTCACGGGAAGGTCTTCTAGGCGAGCAGGTATTCCCTATGGTGTCAAAAAAGTTGTTGCTACCAGTGAAAGTTTCATATTTTTCTATGTGTGAATCTGGGAGTGCTTTTGTAGATTCAGGATCAGCTTCCAATTTCGTGGACGCTTCATTCGCTAAGCATCTGGGCCTTCCCTGGAGGCCTCTAGCTGATCCCATGCGGGTGGTGGCCATCGATTCTACCCCGCTGGCTAAGGGCAATATTCAGTATTGCACCCCAGAACTCGAGGTGCTAATTGGGTCTATACATAAGGAGAGGTGTATACTGTTCATCATGGAGGGCTTACCCGCTGATGTTGTTTTAGGGTTGCCCTGGCTTCAGAGACACAATCCTGTGATTGATTGGGAGTCCAGAGAATTAATTAGGTGGGGAAAGCAGTGTTTTGACAAATGTCTCCCGATTATTCTTGGTAATGCGGAAGTAGAACAGATTCCAGCCTTTATTCGTGATTTTGCTGAAGTGTTTTCTAAGACCCAGTCTGAGAGGTTACCCCCGCATAGAACCTATGACTGTGCCATTGAACTGTTGCCTGGGGTAAGGTTTCCCAAAGGCAGGATATATAACTTGTCAGGTCCAGAGAGAACCGCTATGAAGCAATACATTGCTGAGAGTCTACAGAAGGGTCACATCCGGCCTTCAGTGTCTCCTATGGGCGCAGGCTTCTTCTTTGTTAAGAAAAAAGATGGAAGTCTCCGCCCATGTATTGATTATCGTGAGCTCAATAAAATTACGGTAAAGAACCAATACCCCTTACCATTGATTCCTGACTTGTTTAATCAAATCCAGGGGGCTAAGTGGTTTTCCAAGCTAGACCTAAGAGGGGCTTATAACCTTATTTGTATCAAAAAAGGGGATGAGTGGAAGACCGCATTTAATACCCCGGAGGGCCATTTTGAATATTTAGTTATGCCTTTTGGGTTGTGTAATGCGCCCGCGGTCTTCCAGAACCTGGTAAACGATGTTTTCCGAGAACTCATTGGTCGTTATATGGTCGTATATCTGGATGACATTTTAATTTATTCACAGGACTGGTCGTCACATGTTAAACATGTACGGCAAGTTTTGAAAATCTTGAAGGTTAATAGTTTGTTTGTCAAACTTGAGAAATGTGTTTTCGGGGTTCAGGAGGTACCTTTCCTGGGATATGTTTTGACTCCTAATTCGTTTCGTATGGATCCTGGGAAGGTTCAGGCAATTCTCGATTGGGTTCGTCCTTCCTCCCTGAAAGCCTTGCAGCGGTTCCTTGGCTTTGCTAACTATTATCGAAAATTTATCCGAAATTTTTCTGTTCTCGTTCGGCCACTGACTGATATGACTAAAAAGGGGGTTAATATCAGTAACTGGCAACCAGAGGCCATAGAGGCTTTCGAAAGGCTTAAGCAGTGTTTTGTCACTGCCCCAGTCTTGGTTCAAGCTGACTATACCAAACCCTTCGTCGTTGAGGTCGATGCTTCTGAGTTTGGAGCAGGGGCAGTCCTATCTCAGGGGTCGGCCGCCCTGACTAATCTCCGGCCGTGTGCATTCTTTTCCCGTAAATTCTCCTCTGCGGAGAGGAACTATGATGTTGGGAACCGGGAATTGTTGGCTATTAAGTGGGCCTTCGAGGAATGGCGCCACTTCCTCGAGGGTGCCCAACACCAAGTCACGGTCCTAACTGATCATAAAAACCTGACCTTTCTAGAGAACGCTAAAAGGTTGAACCCACGTCAGGCGCGTTGGGCATTGTTCTTTACTCGCTTTAACTTTGTCGTCACCTACAGACCAGGATCTAAAAATGTTAAAGCTGATGCGTGTGCCAGTCACTCACCTTGGGAGGAGCCAGTACCCAAATTAGCTAAGGAGACGATTGTCTCAGCTATGTTCCCCGATTTAGCCACTGAGATTAAGACACACCAGGATATGAGACCTGCTAATTATCCTGCTTCTAGAGTCTTTGTCCCCACTCAGTTTCGGCTCCGGCTATTAAAGGAATGACATGATTCTGTATTATCTGGACACCCCAGAGTGGCTGGCACAAAGAGGCTCATCTCTCGCAACTACTGGTGGCCTTCATTGTATCGTGATGTGGAGGCCTACGTTGCAGCATGTGACATTTGTGCTCAGGCAAAGGTTCCCAGAACTCGTCCTCCTGGGGAACTTTGTCCTCTCCCCATACCCGAACACCCATGGACCCACATCTCCATGGACTTTATGACCGATCTTCCTATCTCTGAGGGTAAGACGGTCATTTGGGTGGTGGTGGATCGCTTTAGTAAAATGTGTCCTTTGGTTCCATTTAAAGGTTTGCCGTCGTCCAAAAAGCTTGCCGAGCTTTTCATCAAACACATTGTGAAACTACATGGGTTACCTGAGAATATTGTTTCGGACAGAGGGGTCCAATTTGTTTCCCGTTTCTGGAGATCTCTCTGTAAGGCTCTGGGTATCAACCTATCCTTCTCCTCGGCTTTCCACCCAGAGACTAATGGGCAGACGGAGAGGGTGAACCAAACTGTTACAAAAAAACGTCGTTGTTTTGTCTCTGATCAGCAGGCGGATTGGGTTAAATACTTACCGTTAGTAGAATTTGCGATTAATAATCAGGATAATAGTTCATCTGAAGTCTCGCCGTTTTTCTGCAATTATGGTTTTCACCCGAGACATGCATCTTTATCCAGCGCTAAGTCTGATCACAGTGGGGTGGATGCTATCGCTAAAGATCTGTGCACAGTCTGGGCCCAAGTTCAGAAGAACTTGGTCAACGCCCAGAGCATCCAAAAAAGAAAGAGTGACAAGAGACGTCTTTGCTCTAGTGGTTTTTCTGTGGGGGATAAGGTTTGGTTGTCCACCCGAAACCTTCGCCTAAAGGTGCCTTGCAGTAAATTAGCTCCACGATTTGTGGGTCCTTATGTGGTGCAGGAAGTGGTGAACCCGGTGGCATACCGTCTTAAGTTACCTCCCTCCGGGTTCATAACGTTTTCCACCAGTCACTGTTAACCCCTTAACGACCTTGGGCGTATGAGTACGTCCCAGGGCCGCTAAGGGGCTTTGCAGGAGGATCGCGCCGTGACCCCCTGGCACAGCCGGCAAATCGCCGCTAACACCCGGCAGTAACAGTGCTGGCAGGTGGCTCCGCCCGCTGGTGCTGTTTTACCCATCAGACACCGCGGCAAAGATGGCCGCGGCGTCTGAATGAACGCCGAACGGTGCCGCGCACCGATCGGTACGGTCATCGGCATAGCTGCGCCGATCCGATGACCGGGCATGGTGTTGGGGAGCATTGTGAAGGCTCCCGTCACTTACCCGGGCCGGTTTGCCCCACTTCCGTCCGCAGACAGGAAGTGGGGACACACCCCCATCTTTGTACACCGTAATGCATTGCCTATGCAATGCATTAGGTTGTATTAACAATCGCGCCACCTAGTGGTCAAGTACCATAGGTGGCCTCAATGTTACAGTAAAAAAAAAAAAAATAGTATTAAATGTTCAAATCACCCCCCTTTCCCACTTTTACAAATAAAATCATTAAAATAATAAAAAAGTTACACATTTGGTATTGCCGCGTCCAAAAAAGTCCGATCTATAAAAATATAGCATAATTTATCCCGTACGCTTAACACTGTAGAAGAAAAAAAATTCCAAACGCCAAAATTGCGTTTTTTGATCATTTTACATCACTCAAAAAATGGAATAAAAATGATCAAGAAAGTCGCATGCATTCCAAACTGCTAGCGATAAAAAGTACACTTCAGCCCCCTCACTGACGTCCGTAGGTGTTAGTACAAAAAAGTTATTGGTCGCACAGAATGGCGCCGTGGCGCAAATTTCAAAAATAGAAAATGTTTGGAATTTTTTATGGTACCAAAACATAACGGAAACCCTACATGTTTGGTATTGCCGGATGCGTAACAACCTGTAGAATACAGATAGCACATTATATTTACCGAAGATTGAACGGCGTAAAAGCAAAACCCTCGCAAACATGGCGAAAATACATTTCTTTTTCACAATTTGCCCCACTTGGAATTTTTTTGCGGTTTCCCAGTATATTCTATAGTATAGTGAATAACACCATTAGAAAGTACATCTTGTCCTGCAAAATAAAAGCCCTCATGTGTCTATGTAGGTGGAAAAATAAAGAAGTTATGGCTTTCAGAAGGCGAGGAGGGAAAAACGAACGTGTAACCAAAATAAAACGCCTGGTCCTTAAGGGGTTAAAGAGGTACATTCCGTCTCCGACTTCACCTTCTATACCCCCTCCTCCTGTTAATGTAGAGGGTCAGCTAGAGCAGTGATTTTCAACCAGTGTGCCGCGGCACACTATGGTGCCGGACATGTGGTGTGCCGCGGGGAAAGTTCCCCAAACTATGGTGCGCCCTGTGTTTTGTTCAGGGCCGTTCCTAGGGGCGGGCAGGGCGTGCGGTCGCTCGGGGCGCCGAGGCTCCGCTCACCCGCGGGGGGCGCCGCGGCCGCCCTGCCCACCCGGAGGAGCGCCCCTGACTCTGCGCGACTGTTTTATAACAGCCGCGCAGAGCCAGCAGCTGCAGGGAGGAGGCGGGACGGATCGTTCCTGTCCTGACTCCTCCCCTGTATCAGCGTCACACCGCGCCCCCTGTGACGCTGGGTCTCCTCGGCTGGCAGCTCTTCCGCCGATGAGACCCCTGGGAGCTGCGTGCAGCGTAAGCAGCGTGACGTCATCACGCTGCTTACGCTGCACGCAGCTCCCACTGCTGAGCAGCTTCGGACCGGGACGCGCGGACCCAGGTGAGTAATCACCGTGGTTGGACAGATCAGAGTCTTTATCTCTTACAAGATTAGCTTGTATACCTTTGATAAATAATTGTCTTTACTCCTTGGAGCTCCATAGCTTTGTTTACACAAATTAAATCTCCTGAATTTATGTCACTGTAACGCTCAGCTAGTTATAGAGGTGCTAAATATGCTAATCACTGCTAGAGACCCACACACAGCCTGACCAGGCAGTGTGAGTCTGATGATGCCTGTGACTTTCTGAAACAGCATGTTGAGGAAACCACTTTAAGGAGTAAAGAGTGAAAGGGGTGATATGAATCATTTCATGTGTATATGTATGTTGTATATATATATATATATATATATATATATATATATATATATATATATATATATATATATATATACAGGGCAGTCCCTAGGCTAAATTTCACTCAGGGCGAGGTGAAGAAATGGCCCCCCCCCCCCCTCCGTAACATATGGCGCCGCTATGCGACACATTGCATCACCATAAACCAAAATATACAAAAAGCTTTACCACAATCTGCTACATATAAAACTACCAAATAATAGTCATACAGTTACCAAATAACACTGCTGCACGAAACCAGAATCCCAAGACCACATATCACCAGCACACAGTGACCGAATAATAAAACCACACCATGACCACATATCACCACCATATAGTGACCGGATAATACAAACTGACCATTACTGAGTATAAACCATTATACTACAACCTATATTACCGCCATACAGTGACCATACAGTGGTGAATACCAGCTGTACACAGACTCTGCAGACATATAAGCGATTACAGTAAAGTTATATTTAGTGACTCACAGGAGACGTCTCTGAAGAGTTGTTCTCTTTCTCTTCTTCTTTTGTATCTGTCCCAGACGCCATGACGACTACTCCCGACTCTTCACTGTAAAATTTACAAAACAAAAATCTTAAGACTCCTCAATTTATCAGCACTTATCTACCAATTCCTATCTCTATACAAATGCCCCATCTATAGCACCTCATATGGTTGCCATGTAATATGCCCCCTGTTAGCCATGTAGTAGCCACGTAGTAGCCCCCGTAGCAGTGATGCCCCCCTGTAGCCAGTGATTGCCCCCATTGTAGCCAGTGATGCCCCCTGTAGCCAGTGATGCCCCCATTTTAGCCAGTCGATTTGCCCCCCCCCCCCTGTAGCTAATTATAAAATAACAAAAAATTACTCACCTGACCACGGTCCGGGCATCCAGCTCCGGGAGCTGCTGAGCGGTGTAAGCGGCATGATGTCATCACGCAGCTCCCAGGGATCTCCTCGGTGGCAGAGCTGAGCGCCGAGGAGATCGAGCGTCGCAGGGGGCGCGGTGAAAGCTGTGCGCCCCCTGCGACGCTGTGTATGTATCGCCGCTCAGTGAGCACTGATACATAGAGGGGAGGAGGCGGGACGGTAACGATCCGTCCCGCCTCCTCCCTGCAGGAGCAGCTGCTGGCTTTGCGCGACTGTTCTAAAACAGTCGCGCAGAGTCAGGGGCGATCCTCCGGGCAGGTGAGGCAGGCGGCGCCCCCCTCGGGTGACAGGAGCCACGGCGCCCCGGGCGATCGCACGCCCTGCCCGCCCCTAGGAACGGCCCTGTGTGTATGTGTGTGTATATATATATATATATTGAATATAATATATATATATATATATATATATATATATTACACTCACCGGCCACTTTATTAGGTACACCATGCTAGTAACGGGTTGGACCCCTTTTGCCTTCAGAACTGCCTCAATTCTTCGTGGCATAGATTCCACAAGGTGTTGCAACGATGCTCAATTGGTACCAAGGGGCCCAAAGAGTGCCAAGAAAATATTCCCCACACCATGACACCACCACCACCAGCCTGAACCGTTGATACAAGGCAGGATGGATCCATGCTTTCATGTTGTTGACGCCAAATTCTGACCCTACCATCCGAATGTCGCAGCAGAAATCGAGACTCATCAGACCAGGCAACGTTTTTCCAATCTTCTACTGTCCAATTTCGATGAGCTTGGGCTAATTGGAGCCTCAGTTTCCTGTTCTTAGCTGAAAGGAGTGGCACCCGGTGTGGTCTTCTGCTGCTGTAGCCCATCTGCCTCAAAGTTTGCCATTACTGTGCATTCAGAGATGCTCTTCTGCCTACCTTGGTTGTAACGGGTGGCTATTTGAGTCACTGTTGCCTTTCTATCAGCTCGAACCAGTCTGCCCATTTTCCTTTGACCTCTGGCATCAACAAGGCATTTCCGCCCACAGGACTGCCGCTCACTGGATGTTTTTTCTTTTTCGGACCATTCTCTGTAAACCCTAGAGATGGTTGTGCGTGAAAATCCCAGGAGATCAGCAGTTTCTGAAATACTCAGACCAGCCCTTCTGGCACCAACAACCATGCCACGTTCAAAGGCACTCAAATCACCTTTCTTCCCCATACTGATGCTCGGTTTGAACTGCAGGAGATTGTCTTGACCATGTCTACATGCCTAAATGCACTGAGTTGCCGCCATGTGATTGGCTGATTAGAAATTAAGTGTTAACGAGCAGTTGGACAGGTGTACCTAATAAAGTGGCCGGTGAGTGTATACACACACATATATCACTTATATCACCCTTCCTGATTAGACAGAGAGCAGGGAGTGACATCACCGTGGTTGGTGATATATTGCAGTCTGGGGAGAAACTGGTTTCATGGAAATCTCCACGCCCCTCTGAAAGTCAGAATATTGTTTCTAGCAATGAGGGTTTAATACCAAATCAAGAAAATGACAGTCTGGCTCTACAAGAGATATATAATCACTTTGATGAACATAAAGGAGAATTTAGAATAGTAATGGAAGATCAAATCTGTCCAAAAGGTTTAATTTTTACACTTGGAGGAAAAAGGGAGAAGCTTGGAAGCCTAAGAACACTATCTCAACTGTGAAACACGGCGGGGGGGGGGGAGGGGCAGCATCATGTTGTGGGATTTTTTTGCTGCAGGAGGGACTGGTAATCTTCGCAAAATAGATGGCATCATGAGGAAAGAAGATTATGTGGCAATACTGAAGCAGAGCTTGGGTGGAAATGGGTCTTCCAGATGGACAATGAAGCATACTGCCAAACTGGTTACAAAGTGGATAAAGGATAACCAAGTCAGTGTTTTGGAGTGGCCATCACAAAGATCTGATCTCAATTCTATTAAAAAGGTATGGGCAAAGCTGAAAAGGCAGGTGGGAGCAAGGGGACCTACAAACATGGCTCAGTTACACCAGCTTTGTCAGGAGCAATGGGCCAAAATTCCTACCAACTATTGTGAGAAGCTTGTGGAAGGATATCCAAATGGTTTGACCCAAGTCATACAGTATAAGGGCAATGCTAACAAATACTAATAAAATTTTTGTAAATCTTTGACTTTACAGAAAGTAATAAAAATGCCTTAAAAATGCTCTCTCTCATTATTCTGGCATTTGGCAAATATAAATAATTTTGGTTCCTAATTGACCTAAAACGAGGAAGGTTTATTCTGACTTCATGTCAGATAGTGAGAAAAACATGCATATGGGACTTTTTATATAGTGTATGTAAACTTCTGGTTTTAACTGCATATACAGCCTCCAGCAACCCTAGGGGGATACATGACCTTTTCTACATGTTATCCTACCTATAGCAGTGATTAGCATATTTAGCACCTCTGTAACTATGGATTACGCCTCCTCTCCCCGCTTGGACAATATGCCGCGGGGGAGATAAGTGACATGCACATTATTCACGGCGAATACGCGCCGCTAGTAATGAATGTCTATGGGGCTGGCGGACCGCCATCACCCCGCCCCACGGGAGCTCGCGCGAGTTCCCGAACACACGCCGTAATTACGCCCCGTAATTATGCCTTGTGAACATAGCCTTAGAGTGCAGGAGATTTAATCTGTGTACACAAAGCTACTGAGCTCCAAGGAGTAAAAACAAATATTTATCACCCATATCTCCCTTCCTGATTAGACATAGAGCAGGGAGTGACATCTCCCTGGTTGGACAGAGCAGAGTCTTTATCTCTTACAAGATTAGCTTGTATACCTTTGATAAATTGTTTTTACTCCTTGGAGCTCCATAGCTTTGTTTACACATATTAAATCTCCTGAATTTATGTCACTGTAACGCTCAGCTAGTTATAGAGGTGCTAAATATGCTAATCACTGCTAGAGACCCACACACAGCCTGACCAGGCAGTGTGAGTCTGATGATGCCTGTGACTTTCCGAAACAGCATGTTAAGGAAACCACTTTAAGGAGTAAAGAGGGAAAGGGGTGATATGAGTCATTTTATGTGTATATGTATGTATGTGGGTGTGTGTATATATATATATATATATATATATATATATATATATTATAAACATACACACAGGGCAGTTCCTAGGCTAAAATTTCACTCAGGGCGAGGTGAAGAAATGTCGCGCCCCCCCCCCCCTCTCCCCTTAACATATGGCCCACTATGCGACACATTGCATCACCAAAAAACCAAATATACAAAAAGCTTTCCCACCATCTGCTACATATAAAACTACCAAATAATAGTCATACATTTACCAAATAACACTGCTGCACGAAACCAAACCCCAAGACCACATTCACCAACACGTGCCCAAAATAATAAAAACCACACCATGACCACATATAACCACAATGGGACCGAATAATAAAAACTGACCTTACTGAGTAAAAACCCATTATACAAAACCCTAAAATTACCGCCATACAGTGACCATAGAGTGGGGGGATCCCCCCAGCTGTACAAAAGACTCTGCAACAAAATGCGATTACAGTAAAGTTTATTTAGTGATCCAGGAACGTCTTAAAAGATTTGTTCATTTTTCCTTTTTCTTTCCCATCTCCCAACGCCATGACGATATTCCAAACCTTATACACCCTCCCCAACCCTAGGGGGAACAGGACCTTTTTGCATAAAGGGAAAAATGGTTTTCCTAATCTTACACAAAGGGCTTCTTTTTTTTTTTAGCTTAAAGGGTGTTCCAACCTTTAGACTTTTATGGCATATGGATAAGGACTGGCACCTATTTCATGAAGACGCTCACGTCGGTGCTGGCTCTGAGTGGATAGCAGATCGCGCATGACTCTCCATTCGTCTAGGGGATTTCATGGACAAACTGTACTTACTCTAAATTTCCCCAACATGGTACCAGTCCAACTCCCATCGATGCCGCCCATAAACGCCCCTTTAAAAGTCCGATGCAACATAACTTATGGTCAAAGATGGGGGGGCCCAATCCGGCAGGGGGCGTGATGACGTCATCTCACCCATGCCAGACATCAGCTCCTGGAGCAGGCTGCTTGGTGAACAGGAGAGGTAAACTTTTTTTTTTTTCGTTTTGTTTTCAATACCTACCTACAGGAGGTTTATATTTACCTACAGGGATCTATACCTACCTATAATGGGCCTATATCTATATACAGAGGTCTATACCTACTTTCAAGGGGTCTATTCCTACCTACAAGGATGTATACCTACCAACAGTGGGCCTATATCTAGTTACAGTGGTCTATACCTACATGGGGCATATATATCTAACTGCCTACACAGGGCCAATATACATATGTGGTGGTGATATGTGGTCATGGTGTTGTGGTATTATTCAGTCACTATAATCACTACGTGGTGGTGATATGTGGTCATAGTGTGGTGGAAATTATTCAGTCACATGTGGGGGTTTTTGATAGGGGTCATTGTGTTTGGTATTATTGTCACATGTGGTTGGTATTTTCATGATGTGTGGTATTTGGTCTTATTGGGATTATTGGTAATATTGGCCTTAGGATTCTGGTTTTGTGTTGCAGTGTCATTTTGTAAATGACCATTATTTAGTTATTTTTTTATATATAATGCTTTGTGTTATAGCTTTTTGTATTTTTTTTATTAATATAAAATGTATAACTCAGGGAGGGGGGCATATATCTGTAAAAATATTTCATGTTTACCACCCACAGCCCACTGCCAACAGTTAGGTGAGGGAGACTTAGAAACCCCAGTACCCCATCTTGATTACCATGCGGATGGCGGAGTCAGGGAGGTAAAGTACAGTAGTTTGCTGCCCACAGCAACCCAAAGGCTGACTTTTTTTTTTCCAGAGCAGTATACAAAATGAAAAAACTCAGCCTGATTGGTTGTAGGGGCCCCGATTGGTTGCATGGGGCAGTCTTACTTTGAAAGTTTTTTATACAAAGACCCTTCATGTAACATTAGGCAAAAATGTGTAGATTAAAAGGAAAATAAAATAATTGACTAGAGGTCTTTATGAAAAAATATATAAAAACTTTTTGATACAGCTCAAAACCAGGCCAAGTGTACCATGGTTACAGACTGCGAACAAACCCCTTTTGGTAGTCTATCTTCAGTCATCTGAACTTCATTTCCCTATCCCTTTCTGCGATTTTTAGATAAGGGGATCGAGAGAAAAAGGGGAACAAAGCGATAATAAATCTCACAAGAGCTGTATACACAAAATGTTTGTTTGTAAGTATTTATCATAACGCCCGCAAAGTACATAACACCCAGAATATTTTTGCCATAGTTCAAGTTAGAATTTTTGAAAAAAAGAAGTGTTGGGGGGAAGGAAGGGGTTTTTTTTTTTTTTTAAAGCCAGTTTTTCCCCTCTGAGAAAACTTTAAACCCACAAGCAAAAAACCAATCTGCCCCTTTAAAGGATGATTTCATTTCTGTCCCGAATTTTCCATAAGACGGATCTGAAATTTTATACAGCACAAATTGTGAGGGAAACGTAAAATATTTTTTTGTTTTGGTAGTTTTTTCTAAACCTTTCTCAAACCCTCACCTGTTCCTGCTGTGACCAGCTCCACAGGCGGCTATTCCACAGATTTACAGTTCTCATAGTACAGAAGATGTTTCTCCTCTGGAGATTGAGGGCGACATGTGTGAAATTTGGCATTTGCACAGCAAATTTAATGAGCCTAATAACGGCATAAAATGCGCCTGATTTATGAACCTGCTCTACGCGGGGGCTAAGTCAAGGGGCAATTTTTACTTTCGGGCGCAGGTCGGGTCAGGGGTTTTAAAAACTTTGAAAGTGCTCACCTTTCCCGCTGTAAATTTCCAGAAAAGCCAACGAAGCACAAATATGTCTTTGCTACATTCTATTTTTTCCCACCCCCGAGGATTTTTAAAAAGTATAACAAAGGGGTGCACTTATTTGGCTGTAAAACCCAGATACTGGGACACTCAGTTCATACTGTCCCTCCTGAATTCTTTTTTTCTCCAGATGAAGGTAATGTCAACCTCTCTTTTGAGGGGGTTTTCATCATACTTTTTGCCGGGGCCATTAACACACTTGTTTAAATTAATCATGTCCCCCTGGAGCCGTTTTTTCTCAAAACTAAAAAAGTTTAATTCTTTTAACCTCTCCTCTAACAAAGAAGCCCCCCTTTCCGCTTTTTAGTTTCTTTGCTCGCTTTGCCTCTCCCCGGGCCCTTTTACATCTCTTCAAAAACGAGCCCAAACTGAACAGCAATTCAAGTGAGTTTGCACCAATTTTGTCAGCAGTGAATTACATCCTTGTCCCGAGAGCCTTTCCTCTTTTAATACAGGGCAATATCTTACTTCCTTAAAGGGGCACTGTTTTGACATTGATGCTGTTCGTAGTCTTGATCTACAAGAAGGCCCGATCTTTCTCAACAAGCGATTCTCCATTTTTTTTTGCCCCGAGGACATATGAGCTGCAGATATTAGTACCAAGATGCGGGAATTTACTTTTCCACATTGAACCCTTTTGCCAAGGGATGCCCAAACAATAAGCACTGTATGAACCTGTAGGGCTAAAACCATTTTTTTCCCCTAGGGATATGGGCAAAAAAGTGAGTTTTAGGCCTCGTTCCCAAAAACGGCTTAAAATGGGACGGCAGCAGTACTGCGCGCCGTATTTGCACGCACTAAAGGGCCCCAAACCTCCCAATAACTAAAGGTAATCCACATTCTCAAGAAACAATGGATTCCGTCTCTCCTCCCCCCCTCGGCAAATCCCCCGGCGGGAGAAATGCATGTGAATTATTTACGGCGCGTACGCGCCGTAGATAATGAGTCAATGGCCCGCGAGCTGCCGGGCCCCCCGCCCCCTGCACGGCACCGGCGTAAATTGCGGGGCGAAATCCGTCCCCGCAATTACGCCGGCAATAAGCCGTGTGAACCAGGCCTTAGACCTAAAGTTTCATAAATGTGGCCCTCAGTGTGTCCAGGTCTGCTTGCACTTTCCTTCACAGATTTTGGACCTCAGTGAAGTGACCCTGTCCATTTAGCCCCATTTTGTCCTTTTCCCAAAATTTTCATTTTTTCGGCTTAATTTTAAAGTAAATATACAAACATCTCTGAAAAGGGGATGGTTTCATTTGGCTGGAGCCCTGGTTGTCGGGTTTTTAGCATCTGTCCCGTTTGGGATCTTTCACATATTTGTCTGGATCACTAG
Source organism: Phyllomedusa bahiana (assembly GCA_025379985.1). Lineage (NCBI taxonomy): Eukaryota > Metazoa > Chordata > Amphibia > Anura > Hylidae > Phyllomedusa > Phyllomedusa bahiana. Next base: position 912 of record JAODAL010012950.1, on the reverse strand, counting down.
TTTTTTTGGCCTCTTTCCCACCAATGTGTATATAACACCGAGACCACTTGGCTGGGAAAAGTCACAGAATATGTATGAATCATGTATGTCTGCAGTCCCTGGCACTGCAATGCTTCATCTGTTGCAGGCAGTGTTCAGAGGCTCTGGAGAGAAATCATCTTATACTTGTATAATTTCTTACTACAATGCATTACAATTACTGGTTATCAACTTGTGATTACCTAAGTGAACTACACAAAGTTACATACCGTAAGTAACTTTGGGGAAAAAAATTTACATTAATTATCTTGTACAGATCCTGAGAGTACCGCTCACTAGCAGGCTATTACAATTCAAAGGGCCTCAGAGCTGAAATCTTTCCCTTTTTCCTTGGGGGACTGTATGCGCTTTGCACATTTTAATAGTGGAGTAAAAACTACAGATGTAGACCCCCTTCTTTTGAGTGTTTCACCTTTCAAGTCAAATTTGACTGGTAGCCACGTGAAGGCACATAGGCCTGAATTCAGAATTTACAAAAACTTGCAAAAAAAAAATGACTCTACCCTAAAATAGATTAGGATTTCTAAGGGGTTCATTTATGTTTAAAGGGGAAATTTTAATCAAAAAGACCCATCGTTTTTAAATCAGTTTTTTGTTAAATACCTTTTTTTAAGAATTCTTGTTTTTTTCTATTTAAATTTTCCCTACACATCATATTTTTTTTAAATCCTGAAAACCTGCAGTTCCACGTTTCCACTCAGCTTAAAATATCTGACACTTCCTGCTGTAGAAGAAACTCTCAGCAGTCTCTTAATCACACAGCAGGATTTCACTGAAAGGTGACACCAGTGTGTATAAAAACACAGGAGAATGCCAGCCCTCCCCCGCCCTCCCTGTAAACTGACTTCTTCCCATGTCACAGAGCATGCCCAT